>JAOVYX010014732.1:0-60829 GCA_035668315.1 Drosera spatulata
GATCTCTGTGTTTACCTTTGGTGGATATTGAATATTGGCAATTTCAACGTAATATGCTGGTCCTGATGGATTGATACTCTAATGTCATAAGCTTGGCATCAGTGTATGATTCTGATAATGCACCTTTTATGTTCACTTGTCATTCGTTCATTTGTTCATTAAGTTATCAATGAAGTGAAGAAATTTTTCGACTGTGGACTGTTCTCGAGTGTAGAAAGTGCATAACACTGGTTGAGTTGTTATATCTCTTGCCGTGCTGAATGTATTCAGGTTTAATTCAGATCTATGGTGCAGCTGCGAACTTACAAGTTTCTGCTTGCAACTTGAATTTGGTAAGCAGTACTTTGGTGATTCTTTCGACATTTATAATTGTGATCTGAGCGATCAGTCGTATTGTTGAAGGATTTTGGCCGGATGATATTCTTTGCACGAGTTCTATTTATATGCTCGGCCGAGTGCTGGTTGGATGTCTGACCTGCAGTTTTGGTTCAGGTATAGATGAAGCAGTGGATTAGCTATGCTGTGATGAAGCTGTGAATTCCAAATACAATCACATTGATCTTAAACTTTTAATTTTTATTTCTGTTGAAATATACTAATGGTCGCTTCTAATATATTCCACCTGCTTTGACTTGGATACCGAAAATGCCCAGAACCCTCTTTTTTACCCATCTTTTCTAAGGGTTAGTACATGAAAAATCATCGATTTCGTCTAAACATCTTTTGGAGCACTAAGCGCCTGAAAAAATCATTTTCAGCCCTCTCAAGTTCTACTTGGAGCGTCTATTACCAATATGTTGTATACTAAAAGTTTGGAAAATCATTCTCCAACAAAAAAAAAAAAAAAAAAAAAAGAGTTTGAAAAATCATCTTTTCCATAATAGTTAGCAGACAAAAGGTTGATTAATTTTGCTTTCATATATTGTATTAACCTTCTAACAAATTCCACCAGCTTAAGTTTGGATATAAAAAATGTCCAAAATTTGAATTTTTTTTCTCCTAATGGGTTAGTACACTGAAATTTGCGGATTTAGTCCAAATGTCATATAGAGCACTAAAGTCCACTAAATTATTTAGAGCCCTTGCTTAAGTTCTACTTAGAGCCTAACATCTAATATAAGCATATTCAACCAAATTTAGCTTAACTATATAAAATGTCCAAAATCTCAAATTTTCCTAATGTACATGAAAATTCATCGATTTTGTATGAATGTCATTCAGAGCTCTAAAACTCCATCAAAATTATTTTGTGCCCTTGCTTAAGTTCTGTTGAGAGCCTGAAGTCTATAATCAGCATATTCAACGAAATTTAGCTTTGACATAAAACTTCTTAAAAGTCGATCTTTCCTAGTGGTAAATACACAAAAAATCTTCACGTTTGTCCAAATATCATTAGGAGCGGTTAACTCCACCAAAAACCTTTTTTTAGCCATTTCTTAAGTTCTACTTGGAGCAAAATGTCTATTACCAGCATATTCATCCCAATTAAGTTTCCAGATTGTGTTCATACTCAATTTTTCCTTATGGTTAGTACATGAAAAAACATGGATTTTGTCAAATGTCATCAAGAGCGCTAAACTCCACTAAAATCATTTTGAGGCCTCGCTTAAGTGCTACTGTCTAATGTCTATTGCCAGCATATCCAACCAGATTTAGCTTGGATATCTGATATGTTCGAAAACTCAATTTTTCCTTATGGTTAGTACATGAAAATTCATCAATTTTGTCAAAAGGTCATTATGTGCGTTTAACTGCCGTAAAATCATTTTGAACCCTCGCTTAAGTTCTACCAAGAGCTTAACGTCTATTACCAACATATTCAACCGAATTTAACTTCGACATAAAATTGTCCCAAAGTAGGAGAATTATTTCGTGTCACTTCCTGTACTGTATCAGCTTGCACTGCCATAGTAATCAGCCAGAGCACGTACTTAGTTTCGACTCAGCTTGGGAAGTTCATTCGACCAGTCCCTTGCCTCAAGAGGCGACGAAGGATGTGATTCCGTCAAACCTTTTGACCAGTAGACTGTAGACCCCGTATGCTACTGGTTCTCCCTTGCTCATATACACCTTGGTACCACAAGGTAATCAGGATCGAAATTTTATGAACCCTGATGAATAGGATCGTAAAATTGAATTCATTTTATAAGATCGAATCGTAAATTCAGATAATAGGATTGGGATTCTGACTACCTTGGGTACTACACCGAAAAAGCTCATCAATTGAAAATCAAAACAGCAAAGACAACACACCAGTTCAACCTTGCATATCATACACAAGTGAAGTTCAGAACACTGCCCAGCTAGCAGCCCAGTAGCACTTCATATAACACAGATTATGTTTGGTACGAGTCAAAACTTATTAGAAGCCGGAGGAACAAGTAGCTATGAGACGATACAAATCAACGAACAGTAACCTGAATAAAACGGGGGAGGAAAATTTGGATGCTCAAAACATGATGACAGCATACAGAGATGGATTAACTAATCGGATCCTAAATAATACAACTAAGCATAAAATTATCCGAACCAGTAGAAAGACATGACTCGCCTAAACAGCCAGTCATGGACCTTGGGAAAGTCGGCTGGTCCACAACATGCTTGTGATCAAAATCTTGGTGGTGGTGGAGGCGGTGGAGGCATGTGGTTCTTGGCGAATCCAACCCATGCCACTATCCCAACGACGAGGATGACCCAACCCATAATATCGTACTTGAGGTCACTGTTTTTCTTCTTTTTAGTGGAGGTCTGAGGAGAAAGACAATAAACTCAACAAGATATGAAACCTGAAGAAACCAAAGCGAAACAAAACAATAGCATAACCGTCTGCCAATGATCATTAGTGATCTATCTAATCGATAAAGGGAGGACCCATATGAAGGTTCATAAACTGTGACGTCGGTCATTCATACTTCATAAACCTTCATTACAAATATTGATCAAATCCGTCCATCAATTACCATACTCGTGCTGACCCCAAAACAAGCGAGAAAGATAACATGATCGACAAAGCACTAGCAAGATATGTATTTGGATAAGATTATAGAGTGAAAATTATTACTTTTCCCCAGCTACCCATTATTAATCAATTCAGCTATGTAATATTGCAGTTGAAATTAATGCAACTTAGGTTTTTCAGTTGAACAACCCAGCAACAAAAGAAAAATTAGGATCCTCAACACCAAGAGACCTTCTGAGAGAAAAACAACAAAGAAAAAAAACGAGATAACATATAACTTACCTTGGTAGAAGTTGCAGATGGCCCAGAAGTCGTCGGACCACTCTCCTTGAACTGGGCATACAACTCTGGAGCCTGATATCACAACCAAAATGATTCAAACGACATGAGCCGATTTATCAAGTATCAACCGACAAAATATAAATAGCCTATATGCTAAATGCTCCAAAAAATGCAAAAGCGATTTAGATGTTTTCGGCTTCATACAGCATCGTTTAAAAGTACTCCGATACCAAAAAAAAGCAAAAATTAGAAGCTCATTATATGGCGTCCCCCTACATAGCATCACATAGCTGGTTTTCAGCTTCTTTTATGGTTACATTCCACTACCCCTTTCTATTCCATCTTTTCTTCATAAAATACTTCGATCTGATGCATACTGATCAAGGAGTAACTAATCCATAGCAAGTAAATAGAAGCATATAGATTTTTGCCCATACTAAACTATATAAGGCCAAATAGTCCTTCACATGGACAAGACCAAACAAAGCCTCCGCTAATGAACCTCAGCATGCGATTGTTGACCATTGCCTCTATAAGACCGTCTTGCCACGGAAGAAATGGAAGGGGGAAAGTTGGCAGAAAAAGGACCTATCAGGTTCCATTTTCAAAGGCATACAGTGATACTTGCAACTTACCAAGTTTCCCCCACGGTCATCAAACAGAAAGCAAGCACCTTGACCTACATGAATTTTTGAGTTTCTCTACTCCATTGTAGCCAATGGTGCATCTAAAAGAACATTTCTCCGAGTCCACAACCAGGTATCAAATCTCACTAGATTAGGTCGACAGTTGACCCTGTCTATCAGTCTTAACTCAACTGCATAGATGGAGTGTATCCAGCCAAACACAATGCATACTGTATTTATACCTTTCTTGCAACCTCAGGTAAAGAATCTTCACTCTTCCTATTATCCATTTTGCTTCTACCTAAAATGCATCATTTATCCTTAACTTTCGAGTAACCTCGGCCTGACAATTATCAAACTTCCTATTGTCCATTTTGCTTCTACCTATGTTCTTTAACTTCATCTGAATGTCCAGGACTCAAGGTGATACAGTTGGACCCTAAGTTTGAAGAGTGTGTATTGCCATGAAAGAACTTCTCTCTGAGAAGCCAGGCTTAATGAGCTGCAATAGGGCCAAGTCCTCTTCTACAATGTGTTGATACATCTCCAACATCATTTTCTCATTCCTCGTTCCCTCATCTTCTCCTCTACAGTGCTTAAGTCCCACCTGTTGAAGCAAATCTTAAACAGCTAGAAAATCACATGTCCTAGTTTTCAACTCTTGGAATAAGCACCTTTATTGCCTAAAGGACTTCCAACTTCACACTTAAACAGCTAAGAAAAGGAAATAATACGTGCTTATCGCATATCAGATTATACTCATTCATTTGTGAAACTTCTACACAGGGAAGCTAAAACATGATAACTCTCAGTAACTAGCCCTATCCACATTATTTGAACAGAGCACGATAAAATCCAGGAGCTCATCAATATGTACATCACTACATCCCAAGGAACATTGCATCGCTAGTACCCGAATCTTGCAGCAAATTTTTGAATTATACAATCCGCCTAATTCTCCCAGCTATTTAATCATAGTAAATTCATTAACAGGAACTGACACAAAAAAAAATCTACACTAATCAATAATAAGGAAGGATTTACTAATAGATAGCAAAACAAAACGAAACCACATGCAGGATATCAAGTAGGCAAAGGCTAACCACATGTGAAAAATAATCACACTACAGTAATATGAAAAATTAACCTTATTTTACAGGTGAAGGTATCAATAGAGACCTTGCAATATAAGCCTAGCAAGTGAGAAGAAAGTAAGTGACAACGCAAAGCAACGCAAAGCTGATGCAAGATTCATCCTAATCTACCATTAATATTCCCAAGTCTCATAATATGTCCAAGGACACATTACTGATAGAAGAATGGCCAAAACATTCTTCTATCTACGCACTAAATAGAAAGCCTCACACATGCTAGAGAGATCTAGGCACGTAGAGAATACAAACGAAGGAAGTATAGGAAAATCATAAAAAAAAAAAAAAAAACAAAAACTCAATGCACTAGGAAAAGAGACTTCAGAAAAAACAACTCTTGTTTAGTACAAGGATTAAATGTCTCACCCACTCCTACAGTTGTTCTTACTCATCAGCTTACAACTCTTGTCACACAAGAGAGCAAAATTATTGCCTTCACGAGTTATTAGTACACTACACACCCATTTATCCAGTTCTCAAAAGAAAACTCATACCTTGAACGAGAACTCCAATGACTTCTGATAAAGTTCATTTCCAGGGTCCTGCAAAGGTTAGACCCACTATGTTACATACCCATCGGACAAAGAACAAGAATCGCCAATCAACAACAAGGATATTTATTCATCTACCTCGTCACATGCCCGCTGAAAGGTGTCGGAAGCTTTCGCGAAGTATGACGTCGCCTCACCCATGTCATTGTTAAGTAAGGCATAATTGGTGTAGGCATTCCCCAAGCACCACAGTGTTTCGTGTTTCGTGGGACTAATCTTTAGTGCTTCCTCCAGCTTCAACACTGCCTCTTTATCATCGACAAAAACAAAAAAACAAAAGTTATCATACAATTACGCAATGCTACTTGCTTTAGCTACTCAGAAACGTCCAATTCGTGATATTCATAACTTTGACTCCGAAACATACCAAAAAAAAACAAAAAACATGAGAACACAACAAAGTTCAACATGATGCGCTCTAGCTGTGCAAAAACTTCCATCGATCGCGTCAAAATAATACCTTTAGCTCAAATACATATCAGCACAGAATGTCACCACTCGATTAGACCCAAAAAGTGATCTATTAGCACAGAATTTCACCCAGCACCCAGTTCACCAAATTCTCCCCACTACATATTTCCCCAACCAAACCGACATCGAAACAAACCAAAACAACCTCAAAAACACAAACCCCCAATTCAAAACACACACCGTCGAGCAACTTCTGCGACTCGTTCGGATTCAACTGAGACAACTCCAACAACGCGCCTCCCCATCTCGTCAGATTCTGCACCAATCACACACACAAATCAAACAAAAAAATTTCATCCCTCGACAAAACAAACACCAGCAAAGGGGGGAGAAATCGATGACGAACATCGGCGTCGAGGGGATTGGCAGCGTACGCGGCCTCGGAGGTCTTGCGAGCGTGCTCGAAGAAGATCAAGCGATCCAAGCTGTCGACTTCCATTGATGGATGAGATTGAAGATTGCGATTTGGGATTGGGGTTTGAGAGAATTTGGGGTTTTGGGGAGAAAATGGAGGCTGATTAAGGCTTTAGAGGAAGAGAGAGAAAAGATTGGAAAAGAAGAAACGGGGGATTGGGCTGAGATTTGAGGGCTTTAGTGTTGTGGCCCGTTGGGCTGTAAAGGTAGAGAGAGGTGAGTTGATCCTTGTGTGTGCAAGGTATCGAAGCCCTTTGGCTGAGCTATTTTTAAAATTTACTTCAAATTATGAATTCTTTAAAATTAATAATTTATTATTATCAGTGAAAATTACACTTTGACTATCTAAACTATCAAGATTTTGCACATTAATCACCTCAACTTATAAAATAGACACTTAATCTTCCAACAATTTTTTTCTCATTTTGGTCAGTTAATTGTGCAAAAAGTTTAGATAATTTAGGTTATCAATGTGTCAAAAGTAGATAGTTTAGATAATCAATGTAGGAAAAATAGGTAATTTGGGTAGCCAATATGTAATTTTTTCTTTAATATCTATCATTTATTCCCTCAAATATAACGTTTTGAAGATTGACTCCTAGACGTTGATGGTCAAAATATATATTTTGTAAGTTTAGATAGTTAATGTGTCAAAAATAAAAAAATCAGATAATTAAAGTGTAATTTTGGTTTATTATCAATCATAAAAATCTATAAATATTTTATAACAGAATCCAATCAAACGAACCTGATGACTTCATTCCAGATATTCCTTTCACATGCATAACGTTTGAGAAAGGCGATATGTATATAATTTATCAAGTACTTTTGTACTCGTGTGTGCAAGGTTTCACTGTAATGAAAAAAGTTTCATCCCACGTAACCCCACACTGAAGTATTCTACAACAGATTTCGTTTGTGTTTAACATTTGTCAAAATAATTTTTGATCAGCTTGATGAAACGGGAAGTACTATTTTACACATATCTATAACGATTTTTTATTTTTTATTTTTGAAAAAATTATATTCCAAAATTAATGATAATATAAATTATGTAATTTGATGGATGACAAAAAAATGAAATATAATTGAACATAAAAACAAAATAATATTTTATCCGTTTCATAAAAAAATATAACATTTGTTTAATTCAAATATTTCATAAATATTATAATTCTTTTATATTTGGATAACTTTTTTCATCAAACAGCTATGCATCCGACAACTTCTTCTTCTTCTTTTCTCATTTCTCTTTCACATCAAGATAAATTACAATATAATCAACACAATCATTAAAATATGGTCCAAGTTATTCTCACTGTTCTATTACTTTTGCAATGTTTTGATTTTGTACAAATATCGATGTAAAATTTGATATGCGCGTAACGACGATCAAACATAATTTTTTATTTAAAATTTATCATTATGTAAGTTACATATTTCAATCTAATATATATCACAAAACGATCTGATTTGATATGAAAACGAAACTTATATTCGACATAATATTTCCCCCGTCCCACAAAAAATGAATATATACATATTTTATATTATTTTATACGTATGAATGTAAGTCTCGTTTTCATATTAAATCATCTATAATCGTCCCGCAACATATATTATGTTAAATACGTAATTTACATAATCATTAATATCTCATGATAAATTTATAAAAAAATATTATAGTTTGATCATTGTTACACACCTATTAAATTTTACACAGATATACGTATCGAATCAATCTTTTACATACTAAAAAGAATAATACAAAATAATTATATTCGGCAAAATATGTGGACGGATGGACTGCGTTTTTCCGTGGACGGAGAAGATTGGGTCGGCGTGAAACAATTCACAGCGCACCCCTACTCCGATCCATCGACTCCTCTCTTGCACCGCCGCCGCCACCCAACAACCGTCGCCGCCGGCGCCCGCCATCTCATCCCTTCAGCGGCTCCTTCATCTACAAGTTCCAGGTATGGCTCGACCCTTTTTCCAAACCCAAACCCCTCTGCATCCATTTCTAAGATCTTAGGTTTATGTGGCATGGTGAATTGACCAAGTGCTTAAGTAGATGAAATATGTAATTTGGACGGCAATTCTTGTATTTGGGTTCTTGGTTTGCTGAGGGCGGCGGTGGCTTGCCCGGAACGTGTTCGACGAAATGTCACAATCGAGTATTTTTTGCTGACTAATCTGATTTAGAGCAATCGCAGTAGCTTTGAACAGATTGTGGTATTGGTTTTCATAATGGGTTAGACTGGGTTGATAATAGCGTGTGAAAGAAATTATCCAATTTGATATGAGAGGATGTACAATGGAGTTTGAGGCACCAAAGTTGGGTGTTTGGATGAGATGGTTTCCGGGTGAACACCTGCTGCTTCACTTATCTTGCTGGTGTGCCTGCTTCTTGTTCTTTTTATGATTGTGATGAGCTATATCATGTGAAAACTGAAAACAAACGATCCTATGTTTTTTTCGTATGGACAGATTGGCGTGTGAACTAGAGAATGGCGCTGAGAGGAATGTGGCAGCTTAAGAAGCTGATTGTCAGCTACAGTGATTGGGGAGGAAGCAGCAGAGGCATCAGGTAGTGCACTTGCAACTCGTTGTCAATCTTTTTATGAGTTATTTGAATTGTGGTAGTTTTTTTTTTTTTGCCTTATTCATGATAAGTTGTCATCCAAGCATAATGCTAGTGTTCAAAGGATTGCTGTGGCTTTTGCCTTTAAATCTGCAAGATTCGATGGTTTGAGTTCATTTGATTGAGCAGTGTAACTTGTACAGAGTATGTATCATATACGTACTACACATAACCTGTAAAAAGTACATCATCTTCAAAGACACTTATTTTCTGTGGTATTATGTATGAACCTTCAATTTACTTCTTTGTTGGTTCCCACAATGTGGCAACTTGTTTGGAATTAGAAAGGCATTGTTTTACATATGGGTTGCGGTTTCATGTCCTTGTTCGATGTTAATCTTGAACTAGACTAATGGACTTGGTTGGGAAACGTGGTAGTGCTATAGTTTAATGATATAGTTAGCATTTTCTCTTCCTCATTGCATTAAGAGGTCTTCCTGTCAAAATTAGTTGCTGAAGTTACAACCTATCTGCTGTGCCCATATCACAAGAACTCGGTTTGGTTTTAGAATTGAGAGGGTCTTTTAACTTGTAGTCGCCTCAAGGTGTATCTAACAAATCCTGGGTTCAGCATCCAAATGGTATTTCTCAGTGTTAATTGGATTGGCTAGGTAGGACCGTTGGGGAAGTAACAGATGCTGGGGAACAAATGAAGCCCTGCTCATAGTTGGAGGGGCATGCCTATCATTCATTTTTCCTTGACAAGTCAAGAGTATGAACTATGAAGTCTTCAGGAATTTTTTTCCGAAAAGGTTCTAATTTTGGCCTTTTGGTTATTTCACACCACCCTGAATCCCTGATACTGTGACACCCACATTTGAGTTATATGTGTCATTGTTCGATGTAAAAGAGGATATCCTGAAATGAAGCATTCTTTCTGGACTATAGCATATGAAATACAGTGTAAATAAATAGCAATGGAACTGGTGCATCCATGGATGAGAATTGGAATGATTTATAAGCATTGGCACTTATGGGTTGTCATAGCATTATGCCAAACTGATCAAATATGGTTGGCTCAGAATCCATATTTGTGGTTTGGTTTGGCTTAAATCCATCACCGTATAGTTCTCGTATTTGGTGTTATTTTACTGTCGACGCTAGTTGCTAGTCACGTGATGATCATACTGATTACTCTCTATGGCAGGGCATTCATGGAAAATCAGTTACCTGCGTTCAAAGAAAGTAACCCACAGCTAGAAGTGGTAACTGAGCTGATTCGTGGTCAGCACCCTCATCTGAAGGGATTTTACCGTGAGTCTATCTCCACCCTTCTTCGGTTTCCCACTTTGTTATACGATCTCGGCATCAATTCTCTTCGCCCTTCTAGTGGATTTCTAAAAAACCTGGGGCGATGTGTGCTTTCATCGCATTCATTTCATCATTAAAATCCGCAAGTAATACTTCATGCAGCAGTGATGGTCACTATTGTTGATTGTTGATGGTAACTGCCACGATTTTCTTTATTAATTTTGCATTGATGAATGTTTAGGCAACAGGAATGAGCGGACCATTTGCGTGAAGAACCTGACTCCAGAAGACATACTACTACATGCTACGAGGTTAAGGAATGCGCTGGGACGGAAGGTGGTGAAACTGAAGACACGACATGTGACGAAGAACCCTAGTGTCCAAGGTACCTGGACTACTGCCTGGAAGTTCTGAGAAAGGAGTACTCATCGGCAGCAATTGAGTTCCTGTCCATGGCTGGCAATTCATAGCGAAGCATGGTTGATTTTCAGCTATGGATCTGTTGTCTGGGGAGCATAGCTTTTGAGACTGTTGTAATGGTTTGATCTGGTTTTTTCTTCGCGAATGTTTAATGCTATTCCTCGATGATGGGGTCAAAAGGCTCGGGTCATATCTGTGGATTAGATCTGAGGTAGAAAAATGTTCTTAATGTTTATGTTGATGCTCATAGTCGAGTTACAAATACATCTCTTGGCAGAAAGTATATCTGTGACTTTCATAGTCACTTCGCTCGTTTAAGCTGAATCTTTATTGTGGCCCCTGCTCTTTGCAAATTGCAAGGTTCAAATCAACTGCCTGTGGGTCCGAAAAGCATATGTTTAAAGGCTTGTATTCAATCCACTGGACGAGACCGGTTAACAAAATTTTGTCCATGTATTAACCTTGTGCTATGGTCGGGTGGTCGGTTCCAAACAGGAACCAGCTACATCTAGTGCGGAGAGAACATGTATGAAGCGAATTTCAGAATAGAAAAGGATACAATTGTCGGAAACAAATTGCCGAATGATGAGTACAAGATCTAACATTCGATTCCGACATACACAACCATGAATAGTGCTACATTAATCAAATCTGTGTCTCGAAATATAGTAGCTAATGCTACAGAGCAGCACAATGATGTGGCTTCAATGACTAACCAGCAGCTAGGCTGAGATAATGTTATGTGCTTCCAGGCGACTCGGTCCCATTAGCGGGCTTCCTTGTAAGATAGCGAATAACAGCATCCTCCACCCTGCGAAAGCCATACAGATTGACTGAAACCAAGGAAGAATGCAAGCAAGCAGAGAGAAGGAAGAAAGACGAGGGGGAAGACATACCATGGTTGATTGAAGAACTCTGAATGGCGTTCTCTTTCAACATTCCGACTTGGTTCCCCGGATACAATCTTCAGATCCTTGCTTTGAGACTCTATCAAGGCATTGATGAATTCCACCGGTGATTGACTAAAACCAAGGAAGAATGCCCGTCGTCTGCGGTGCTCATGAATTTTCCTAATAGCAGCAACAATTGCTTCATCACAGGCATCAATCTCTTTGTTTTTCTCAGTATTTGCCAATAGCATGTTTAGCTCCCTTTGAATTGGGAACGGAATATCAACCAACACATCGTAACACATTTCCCCGCATGGAATGTTTCCTGAAAGCTTGATTTGGTGTTCCAAATGTACCGGCTGTGGAGGAGATAGGTGCGACGAAATTTTCTGAGAAACCATAGTGAATTTCATCTTTTCTTCTCCAAAAAGCTTTTGGAGAGGAGGATCACAAGTGAAGTAAGAAGGGTCATTTGGATTCTGCAACTTCCTCGCCTTGACATAGTGCCAAATTGCAGAGATGATTCTCGGGCGTGTTTCCACTTCAATTCCAAGAACGTCCATCAATGCAGGCGAAAGCTTGAATTTTTCAGGAGAGTAATTCATCTCCAAGCGAACAGTCGCAGTGAACTCCTTGTCCCCCTTTCTCTTGACCTCAAAGCCTTCATGATGTGCGGTAGCCCTAGCATGATCCCAAACAATCATATGATTTTCAGGATACAATCTCTGGTCCAAGAAGATGGTCACTCGCTTAAAGAAGGACGAGAACTTCGGGTACATAGGATTCGGTCTCATGGCCGCAGCCTGCTCGGAATCAATCCCATCTTCCAAGATCCTCCCCACGATTTTGAGTGTCCAAGTAGGCGGTTCTGCATTCGGCTTCTGTGGGGCCGTCTTGCCCTGATTCAAAAAGGTATTGAAAACATAAATGCGAAGGGTTTTCTGAACACAAGGCGGATTCTTCAAACATTCTTGGATGTCGACCTTTTTCCTCGCCAAAGCAGCATCAACACGAGATTCAAACTCAAGGAGCTGCGTGTACAAAGCAGATTCAGGCAGTATGGCCGCCACTCTATCTTGCAGCTGCTTCTCTGGAAGTTTTTGTTTCTTCCTCCTCGCAGCAGGCGTGAGTTCCATTGCATTCTTCATAGGAGAAGCCATGTTGACTCCTGCAGGACCAGGAGGCCGCACAGGAGGTTTCTGCGGAATCCTCTTGGCACTCAGATTACCAGATCCGGACATCAAAGGGGAAGACGTCCCGAGGTTCCCCATCCCAGCATTCTGGTGCTGACCGAGGGTTATCCCTTGAGACTGCAAATGAGCCTGAAGTTGAGCATGCTGAGCAGCCTTTGCCATGGCCTGAGCGTGGTGTGCCAGCTGAAACTGATTCTGATAGCCAACACCGATCTGAGGCTGACCTTGATTTGGCGGTGGAGAACTGAAATTCGGAGGCATATTCGGGTTCACCATCCCCGCCGTCCCAAATGGTGAAGAACCCACAATGCTCTTCGGCTGGCTATTGTTATTCACCGACATCTGGGTTCTAACTAAAACAATCAAATCCAAAAACCACTCAACAAATCCCACCTCCGAATCCCCCAAAAATCTCAAACTTTGTACTTGACAGACCAGGGAATGAGACCCGAAGATACCGAATTCTAAAAGTACAGACAGAAATCGATTTCCGATAATTCAAATCCCTCTTTTTCACAGCGAAGTTTCTTCTGCTTTCAGTGTGGCTCGATTTTTCTACCTGCAGACAAGAGAAACCCCATCACATTAATTTTCCAAATTTTTTTTTACCCAATTAACATTAATTGAAGATGATAATTCAACAGTCAACAGCAACCCACCAAACAATTGACACAATGGTATAAAATCGTCAATTCCGAAGTGTGACAAAAGCACACTTCACCATAAGAAAATGCAAACGAGTACCTCATTGTTTACCCTAAAATTATACATTTTGCACAATGGCCCTAAAAGAATTTGGCACAAAAAAAGTCACTAAAAGGAAGTTATCCAACTAATTCCAAAAAATTAGGGGTGTGAGAGGTATTGGGGCAACACCAAGATCGAATTTTAGTCAAACACCACAATCCTCAACCCAAAATTCGACGAATTTCGAAAATGGGTTGTCATATTATCATCTAGGACTAGCAAAACTCTGACGAAAAATTGATTGGGGAATTTTTTTTAAAAAAATACCTTGAGGATCTGCTGGATCAGGGGGTAGGGCAAGGGTTTTGTGATTCGAATTGGGACCCAACAGCTTCGAAATTGGGAGAATTTGAGTTGAGAGGACGAGATCGAGAGGTGGAAAGGGTCAATTGTAAAAAACCTAATTTGATTTGGGGCTAAATCGATTGAAATCGGGCTTGCTTTTTCTCGAGCGAAGAGGAGGGGAACGAGTTGGGTTCACTTGTTGTGTTAGCAACCCGTCGGGCCAGTTAGCCCGATGTCGGCCCGGTGGTTGTAGTGAGTCGCTGATCGCAGTAGGTTGTTTCGACCAGGTTGGGATTCAGTCATGTCAAAAAAATCGAGCTTGGATCGATCCGATCCTGAGTTTTTATGGGTCGGTTTTGAGAGGTTTTTTTTTGGGGAAAAAAAGGACGATTAGATTTTTCAATCAAAACCGTAAACGGTTATATGAAATCGTCAATGGTTTTTCTAAAACCGTGATCGGTTTTTCTAAAATCATAAATCTATCCTCAGGTTTCCGTAACCGTGAACGGTTTTATATGGATCCCATAGGTTTTATCTTGATGAAAGAAAACAATTGATACAAATGTTTTTCGCTTATGATGAAAAAGTTTGTATCAGCTTCAATGTTTAGATCACTAATTTTCAAGTTTTTTATTTATATTTGATCGTTCATTGAATTCATGATTGATACTTACAAAAATCGATATATAAGAACACATGCATATGAGGATTGTGACGAAAAAGCAAGTGAAGGATTCTAAAAGATAAAGTTACGATCTCAAAAACGTCAAAGTTAGGTGGAAGGTTTCGTAAACAACATCTAGTGCACAATCAAGCCAAGAAGAAGAAGTGGAAGAAAATAAAAAAGAAGAAAGAGACGATGAAAATGATTCTTGTGATCATTGCCATCATTTCCGTTCAATGGAATGTCATATGGATTTCTTGATCGACAACTACAAAAGATTGAAGCGTAATTATGAAGCATTTCTAAAAGGATTTCGACGCTTTCCAAAATCGTATGACTATGAGATGGGAGAGAGATGATCACTGTCATTATAACATTACTTACTATCTTAAAAACCTAACAATACAAGCGAAAATTGCTCCTTCACCGTCCGCGAATGATGACGACGACGACGACATGGATATGTAGTTGTTTACTTATTTTCGGTTTTGTAATGTTTTTATGCTTCTTAAAAATTGGATATTTCATCCTCGTAACATATATCTTTATACTTGGAATAATATTGTTTTTATGACTTTTAAATTGTCACTTTCTCATGTTAAAATCTTTAGTATTTAATTGACATGTTATGTCAATATGTTGTTATGTTGATAGAACTTCAAACTTTATTATGTATAAAATCTATGAACAAATGTAGCAATTGAAATATTGTTATGTTGTTTGGAATATATTGTTATTAAGACTTATAAGTGTAGCACTTCAAATTTTTTTTTTTCATTTTAAAAATGAAAACCGCGAACGGTTAAGAAAATCGTTCACAATTTATACATCAAACGAGTTTACAGAAACTTGTGCATCTCAATGATAAAAAATTGTTCACGGTTATGAGGAAACCGTTCGCGGTTTTGTTAAAATATCAATGGTTTCTTCAAACCGTTCACGATTTTTAATCACTGAGATATACAAATTTCTGTAAGTTTTCATGTTGTTGAAATTATTGTCGATTTTGAAAACCGTTAACGATTTAAGGATAAAATATGAACAATTTTGAGAATCATTAGCGATTTTGATATTACAGAAAAATAAAAAAACAGGAAAAGGGCCTTAAAAACCCAATTAAAGGAGTCGGATTGCCCGATTCGAGGGTCAGACCAAGCCTGAGCTTTTAGGAGGCTTGGTCGGGCCGAGCTTTTTTCCCCAAGGCCCAACCCTAGCCCCTGTCCAGGGGCCGGATTAACCCAGGATCAATCAAAGTCAATCGGGCCAAGCCCATACCAAAAACGGAGCGGACCGATACATCGCACCACTATTGAGAATTTTAAGGTAGTGAAAATTTTTTATTACTCATCTTCCTACAAAACATACAATAAAATTATAAAAATTGATCTACATAATAATTTTTTATGTGTTTGAAATTTTATAAAATGATTTATCAATCTTTCGGATTTTGTGAAAAAAAAGAGAAAAAAGGAAAAAATATATATAATGAGATAAATTAATATGATATAAAGTAAAAAATATACTGATAGTTATATAGTTTATAAAACGAAAATTCAAATTTAAAATATTATATGAGACATTCAAGTTAGAAAAATATTAGATATTTTATAAGATAAAGAGAGCAACAGATGGGAAACGATATGGAAAATTTTATTGTTCACTATGTTACTCCAACATATCATTGTTGATTACCAAACAAATTATAAAAAGAAGAAAAAAACTTGGAAAAAAATCGATAATCCACAGAAGTACTTCATTGACACTCCAGTGATCGGACAGTCAATCTTTGGTTAGGTTTATCCAGTGATCGGACACTTTGACAAGGCAGGCTTTTAGAGCCCCAAATGTTCTTCATGCTTCCCAAAATCTATCTGATAGCAGAAAAAAATAGAGTGTTTCTCGGGTCAAAACACCAACAGCTTGGCAATATTTGACTCCAGATATGTCACCCTTGGCAAATCCTTTTCCAGCGGCGTATTTCAAACAAGGAAGATTGCCATGGATGATACAGTCACATGGAGAAGAAGACTCAACAACATGAAAAGAAGAAGTAGCATGTTTTACAGGAAGAACTTGCATCATGTTGCGTCCAGTAAGATTCACTATTCAATCAAGAAAAGGGGGTGGCAAGCTCCTTCATGCTAACTTCATGAGAAGTTTTCCGCCTTTCTATGATCTCAATTCCATACCTGTGTTTCCATGGCATCGACTTTGATAACAGTTTCTTCTTCTTCTTCTTGACAGACTTGTTTTTCTTGACCGATGCTCTCGTACCCCTTTTGAATACCGCCAAGATCTCGATGCTGCACCAGTGGGCCAATACCATGTTAATAAAAGTACAGGATCGATTATCAAATGAACATATTGCATGATTAGCGGTTACCTCTGTGTGCCTGGGAAAAAATTGAATCCATGCGCCTTATCCAAGTACCAAGCTTTTGTAGACAACAATGCTTTACAGTCCTATTACAAATTTCGGCATTAGCGATACTGAAATAGTACTAATGGACTAAGATTGTGTCAATGATTGGTGTTACCTCTTTGAAACTATCCCATCCGCAACTAATATAAATAAGGGTCTGAGGAAGCGAATGACTCTCTTCTTCAAAGACCGTTTTGCTTTTAACATGGACTGAAGCTTCCCTTGCTCGTAAAATCCATGGCCTTTTTTCATCTTTATTGCTAGACACAATACTGGAAAGTAGATCATTTGTAGGTTTGTATATTTGGTGGTGAAGGAGAAACTCATGTAACAGAGACTGAAAGAAAACGAACTTTGTACAGCTCCAACTTATCAAGCGGCATACCTATTTGAAACCGTGGCATGATGATGCTTCGGCGGTACTGTAGACTGCAAAGCAAGTATAACAGATTCATCCAGACCTTTCCTAGGCGGGTCAACCACAACCACATCGGATCCCACAAGCCACAAAAGAGGTGTCTGGAACAATCAAATCACCGGAAAAGATGAGAAGAATATTCTTCAAAATTGAAAGAACAAGAAGAGAAGACTTGCCAACAAAATCAATTTAAACAGCCCACAAAGATGGGCATGGAAGTGCTTCATGAAACAATCGAACATCAGAATATACGTATCTACCATTGATGACATTTCAAAAATCAGAATAAGGACTCTAAATCCAACATTCAGGAGCGACGTGGATGATAGTTACATAGCATTAGTACATTCCACTGTACTAATCCACCAAGTATAGAAAATTGACAATTCACATGAGATCAGATTAACAAGCACTTACATCAGATGCATCTGCATGATGCCAACTGATGTTGCAGTCAATGTAATTTGGCAAACGGCTGAGCGTCCTCTCAAAGGATGGCTTAGACTCTTTATTAACTTCAATGCACTTCACAAATCTACAAAGGAAGAAAGTGACCCAACGAATGAAACTCTTTCTGTTGGTACGTCCACAGGAGAGACAGGCACTTTAAAGTCACACAGTACCTAGGTACCTGCATTTTCTTGTGGCAGCTAATGATAATCCAATTATGCCTGAGCCTCCATATAAATCGGCAACAGACGACCCATATGGCACATACTTTTGTAGTTTGTGGAGCATTGAATCAAACGCCTGCAGAGAATATGATGTGTGGAATCAAACAGGGCACAACTATGGAACAACATTGGTCTCTCAAGGATTACCCCTCAGTTACTCCGTATTTGTATTTGTTTGGGGGTTGGGGGTGCAATGTGTAATCTAGAATCAATGACCGGCGTACACGCATACTCCAGCCAAGCTGAGAGATATGGAAGAACATCGTTTACTGCTGAAGAGTATATTGACAGTCTATCTTACTGGACAAATGAAGGGGAATAGCATGTGCACCAAAGCAAGAATATGAAAAACTGCGATGCATGCCACCCAATGCAAATTCTAAAATGATTGGCAGCAAATTTTAAATTCCTTCAGTTCACACACAATTATACCCTCGTGTTTGCCTGCCCAAAGCTTGATGGGTCCAAAGAAGCATCGATTCCGCCAATATGCTCCCAGAACTCTTTATTTCCCACAAGATGCTTCCACCTGTTTCCAAAAATTACCTGGATGACAAGGGAAAAGTGATTTTTATCCTACGACGCGATACAAACTTGCGGAAAGAAAATCAATGGGAAACAGAATGTGAAGGTCATACAAGGCGGACACTCATCTCAATCTTTGCACCGGGTATGCACAGTTTGATAAGAACAGCCCACTGTTCAGTTTTTATAATTGCCATACTACCCTACTAATTTTTTTTCTGCAATAGATTATTATTGAATTTCGTAATAGATCCTCCTTAACAACACTGAAAACCCAATAAGATCATTGCACTGACCTCGTATGTAACTTATCTTGAAATAACAAACAGAGAAAAAAGTACAGACAATCTTAAACTTGACCCTACACCTCTTAGAGGTTAAGGTCCTTTCGAGGATGCATAATAGACAGAACCGAAGGAGGTCGTAATTCTTTCGTAACTGGAAACATAAAACACAATGAGCATCCTAGACCCAGACCAGCAAGTCGTGGATATCTTTCTTTTGCCATGTTTTTCCTTTTCTCATTTATATCCTCGTATCACATACTCCTGAAGTGATACTGATCATAAGAAATTATGGAATTAAGAGTGCTCGTCACCAGAGAAACCAACGAAACCCTTGCTGTCTTCATCAGATATTCAATATCTTGAACAGTTACAGTAGAAAGATCCCCACATATATATCTCCTCTCTCTATCCTCCATTTAAGGATAAAAAGCAGCGATACTGTGTAATTCAGTCTATTGAAAGAAACCACTTACGTTGTCTGTTGATATCTGAAAGTTGGCCCAGACTGAATGAATCAGATGAAAATCGCACTTGGGTCCACAATTCTTCCACAGAAACTGGAAATTCGTACCATGAATAAGTTAGACAGCATTATACCAGTACTTTAAGAACTAAGATCTAGTAAAGCAAAACTTAATCTTCTTTACTACTTCATCGAATCAAAACCTGGAGATAAGGCATAGACAAACTTTTGATCTCACATTGGCCAAGGCTTCCAGCTTTTGAAAACTTGGAGAGATCTCACTCCTTGAATTCCAAACCAAAGTGACTTGTACTTTACCTGGAAAAAAAATACTTTAGGTTGGTTTAGCAGACATAAACAGAACAAAGCTCAGCATACAGTCTTAGGCAACAATGGAGGGAAAGAGTAGAATCAGCATTAATTCAGAAGAAAACCATTCTTGTATCGTTCAGACTGTGGGATTGATGTATTGTAGGTAGTCACAGCCATCTGCAAATAACAAAAATCAGTTATTAAAGAACACATAATGTAAATTGCATATGCCCAGCAACTAAGCAATTACTAGTAAGATACAACTGTCACTCACAAAAACAACTCACTAACCTGCACATATCGTAATTCACCCGTCCCAGCATCCTCATCATATGGCTCCACATTCAGTTCAACGATACCTAATCATCCATTCCACCAAATAATATTACATTATATACTTTCTCTTGTCCATGAATAGCAACCTCTAGATCATCCCAAGCAGATACCTTGCTTCAGTAGTTCAATGGCCACATTAATATTAGGATGATGAGCTGCACAAATAATTCAGCAACTAAATCTCAAAACGATACAGAGAGAAACAGCTAAGATAAACTCACAATGTGAAAATTGGTACCTCTACAGTCTGGAATATCAACAACATTATGAGTACCCTCCTGGTACAAGCCAATGACGGGATCCGCCGAAGAACCACGAACCACTAGCTTCGCACGACACCTCCAACCCAACTAATTTCCATCACCACATTGTTACCAAGTTTAGTTCCCCATCACCAGCAAAGTTTATTTGACAATAGTCTAATTCTCAATATATATATACATGTTAGATATACATTCTTCGGAGTTGGGACAACTAACATCAATTCAGACTGTTGATAGAATTGATTTTTCGATATGTTATCAGATCTTGTTCGTCATGTGAACCTTGTTTAGCACTTAAAAACTGGCCAGTGCATTTGTTATCCAAACTTCATGCCCCAATGGGCTTTCATGTGAGTGGGTTTTGGGCGGGTAGGTCTACTACTATCAATTCGGACCAGTGATAGAACTTGTTTATGGACAATATATCTAAATCAAAAGTTTAGAATGAATTATAGAATGAAAACCATACGATCTCCGTCTCATCTATATAATTCCCAACCAAAAAAAGGTCTAATGTGAGAATTATACCAGCTTGCCGGAATGGAAACTGAAGTCATCGACTCCGAACCCCTTGAAGAACTCCTCCGCCTCGTCGACGATCTCCGGCCTCTGAAGATCGACCTCGTGAGTACACCCCGAACACCTACACCAGACCAAACCACAATTTCACCACAATCAATCGAATTCAACAGCAACACAGAAACTGAAGAGAGAGCGAGGTTTGCTAGGGTTTCGTACGATTCGAAGTGAGGGCACTCGAGAGAGCAGGACGATGGCAGAGGAGGAGGAGGATTCGGTGGAGGCAGGCGAGGCGGCGGTTTTTGACGGCGCGCTGAGGGAGGTGGTGGTTTTTGACGGCGTGGTGAGGGAGGTGGGCGGCGCGTGGGGAGAAGGGAAATGGAGGCACGTGGAGGGGTGGGAGTGGGGAGGAAGCGGGTGAAGGAGAGGGAGATGTTCATGGCTGATATCGGATAGCTCTGCAAAGTGCAAACAGCAAAGACCATCCCCGAGCAGGTTGACGGTGTGATTATTTCAAATCGCAGGCATACAACATGTCATAAGGTCACATTCGTCAGTTTATGTGCTCCCGATGGAACCATTTAATATGAATTACATGTGAATTGAATTTTTTTAGATGAATGAATCTTTTTATTATGACTAGATTATTAGATTTATCATATCATTTATAAATTATCAATCTTTTTGTGTGTAAATTTTCTTATTGTCTTTATTTTGTCTCACATTTCTTTTTATTTTCATTTCTTTTTCATTTTTTACCTACTCATAATTTTTTACTCATTCTCATTCTTCCAAAAATTTATTTTGACCCAGACCATTCTCTAGTGAAAGATTTAATAAAAAAATGAGCATTTTCTGTGAAAAATCAATGAACTTAATAATACCCGTATCCAATCAAACACATCATAATTTGTCTAAAATAAAAGACATAAAAATTATCATTATCGAAATCTACAGATGAGAGAGTACTTAAGGATCTGGGCATCCTAATGTCCATACAATGCCTCGCAAATTCTACTGCAAACATAACTTCTCGCAAACGTTGAGTGCTCTAGCTGCCTCGTTGATTGTTTTCATTCACAAGTATGAGTGCTAATGTCTAAGAAAAGGACGAGCTCGCGCATGGAACATACGTGTGGCAGTGGCACCATGAGCTAACTACTAGCGTTTATCTGTATATTTTTAAAGAACAAAATCTCTAATCATATGGTACGACCTTGATTCAAACAAACCCTGTATGGTACCTTCAATCTCGAGAGGCGAAACATACCTGCATTAACTCAAGAGTAAACCTTTAACAGGATGAAAACTATGCATCTCCTGTATGGTTTCACAGATGCTTAGCTTATTTGGAAACATCTTGAAATGCGGCTATTGTTTCCATCGCGAATCCCCAAGAGGTGGTGATTGGATACTGGTATACTATGAAAGCAATTCGAAATCTCTACTTGTTCACAGTTTCTAAGAGTCAAATGAGAAGCGGACAAGAAGTTTTGCTCCTAGTGAATTCTGTACCAGGATCTCCAGCCTTACAGCATTGTGGCTAATCATCGGTACCAAAATACCGGTCGCCAAATTCACCCAATCCAGGTATCACACGGTACTCCTCATTCAGTTCCACATCGATCTCTGACGTGACGATTTTCAAGGATGGGAACCGTTTGCAGACACAATGTATTCCTTCCGGAGCCTGATGCCATAACAACTTTTAAAGCATCAGAATCAAGAAGCTCTGAGAAAGAACGATACATATAAGATAGCGTGACTAACCGATATGAGGTTGAGAAATATTATGTACGATTCAGGAACCCCTTTATCTATCAGTAGCTGTATAGCTTGACATGCCGAGTTACCTTCAAGATACCGAATTCTGTTAGTCGCAAAACATCATTTAAGAAGAGTTTAAAACATGGACAATGGCATTAGGTTACCTGTTGCAAGAACTGGGTCTAAAAGCAAAACATGTCGTTCTGAGATGTCCTTTGGGAGCTTCTCATATATAAGCTGTCAAAATTCAGAAGAAAAATATTAAAGAACGATCTAAAATGAAAAAGACCAACCACAGCGAGCGAAAGCCTCAAGTGACAGGGGGAAAAAATAATTATCTAAAGCTCGTATGAATAATAGACAAGGTGACATGGATGATTGACCTGTTTCCCATTGTCTCCATCACGATGGATCAAAATCTTTCCAATTTTTATCCCCTTGCAACAAGCGCGAAGTGCGTTTTCCATGCTTTCTCCACTGCAGAGAAGAAGATTAGTGATAAACGTAGTGCATCAGCAATTTTTGCAATATGCAACAAATCATGACTAAGATAGTTTGTCAAGTCGCTCCATGCAAAAAGAAATGGACATGCTCAAACGGTCAAACCTAACATTGACCCTATGCATAAAACTATTACACATGTCTAGCAAAAGCATGTTTGGGTTCTCTGATTGTTTGGTAAAATTTCCAGATAACAGTATTAACCTGGTCTAGACTGAACACAAGATCAGTTGCTGGTAAATCTTGAATCAATGATTACCAAACCATTCACTAAATTTCATTCACGACTCAACTTCGTTAATCCAGACAATCAAGCTTTAAGTATCCTGTCTTCTTCTTTCGGCAGCAATCCAAACACCCATAACAAACTGAATACTAGTGCACCAACTCTAGAGTTAAAGACCCAGCAAAGTTATTGATGTCAAGTGTGCTAATATTCTTGTCTACAAGGTGCACCACAAATGGTAGCTAATTGTGCACTTTCAACTTGGAGCAAAAAGGTCACTGGATATTAAGAAATCCTCATGTCAAGTACCTTATCAATGCTCACCTTCGTACAATGGAGACTCCGCATAATTTCTTGCAGAAATCAACACCAGTATAAACAGATCCTGAAGGAGAAAAGGACCATCAACAAGTAAGAAAGCAACTTCCAGACCTTAGGGAGACACAATGTTTACTTCCGGTGAAAGATGTTCTCCTGTTAGTAAGATAGCAACTTCTACCGCTGATAGGATCATAGGAGTTAGGTATCCTTTCATTTTTCCTAAAAGTTAGTCGAATTTTACTATACGACATGTAATTAGGTATGAAATGGACTAGCTGATACTAGATATGTAAAGCTACGTGAAGAAGTTTCTGCACAACTAATCAGGACCTAAAATGAACAGGTCAAACCTTCTACATCAATACAAAATCAATAACCCAAAAGAGTCGAATAAATTTATAAATCTGATACCAAGTTCTTGGAAGAAAATGTGGAATGAGGTCCAGTGAACGTGCCAGATGAACAATTTCTATATAAAGAAGTGAAAAGAATGAACAATAATTCAAACAGGAGACATTTTATTTTCCTTCAATGAAGAAGAAATAAAGAAACGTAGTTGAATCGATAAACATGGGAAATCTATAAAATTTTCTGAGCACAAATAAAAACCTGTAGGAGTCACTATTTGCTTCTCAGTGAAAGGTAAATAGCCGAGTCCATGCTCCACCACCTTGCAAATTAAATATTCTAAGCTCTTTTGTTTATAAATGCTCAAGCTAAAAGTAATACAATATTCAAGTATCAGAGTGAAATGCTTGTACCAAACGAATAAGCCGATCTGAATAGAATACAAAATCATGCTTCGATATGTCCTTGTCCCGAATCAGTGTATGCATGCCCCTTATCTGAAACAAATTCATATAAGCAGCAGAGAATGCATAAGAAATGATGATTATAATTTGTTATCATATCGCAACTATTAACTCTAAACAAGCATTTCACAGAAATGATGATTATTTCAAAACAACTGAATTTGGCGAATAGCAACATAAAAGAGGAGTGTCTTGTAACAATGAAAAGGGGATGCACCTGAAAAGTAGACTGAATGACATTGACATTTGGGTAAACTTTACAGAGATCATGTTGACCAAGCTTTGTGCGGATATGCTGTACGATTAGATCAATGGCCACGTGATTATCACCTCCTCGTGGAATGATTACATCAGCATACTTCTTCGACGGCAGCACGAAGTCGTCAAATGCAGGCTTCACAAACTTAGCATACTGTTACAAAATGTCAAAGATTATTAGAGAGAAGAAGGCGAGCAGATATGATTAATTCAAACGAGAACTATTAAACAACATGGGCAAAAAGCTAATGTGGAAACCCTAGAATGTAATCTAGACAAAGTAACCAAAAAGGTGACTTCCTATATTAGGGAAAAGATCCAGAAGCATGCCTGTTCAAGAACAGAGTTTATGTCCCTACCCCTCTCAACAGTGTCACGCCTGATTCTACGTGCCAGCCTCACATCAGCATCTACACAAAAAGGATACCAAAAAAGAGGGATAACATTTTAATTGCATTTAAACCAGCAGAAGTACAGGATAGACCAAGAGGAAAACAAAAGGAACACAAAGAAGGTCAGTTGCCAAGTTAGAGGGTAAGTAAAAACTAGCATGAGGTCAAATAGTAATGAAATAGGATGCAATAGAAGCTAATTGTATTGTCTCAAACCTGTATCAACAAATATCTTCATACTCATCAAGTTACGGACACGTTGATCGTGGAACACAAGTATCCCCTCTAAGATGATTACATCAGAAGCATTAACCTGTCAAACCATGTATATGTTTACCATAGCATTCTTTTTTGTCAGATAAAGGAAGAAAGCCATGGTTCATTGTCAAATCAGGAACAATTACCTGTCTAAATGTATCTGTTCGCCTTTGATGTGTCTTAAAATCATATATTGGAACCTGAACTGATTGCCCACTCTTGAGCTTTTCAGCACATTCTAGAAGTTGTTCTGTATCAAATGCATCTGCAACAGAAACCCCATGAGTTTATTTTGAGAAGGAAAAATATTCTTAAGAAAAGGTCAGAAGCACGAAGGTAATGGAACTCCAAGCAATATATAAGCAGAAGAAATTAACTGTACATACAACATGCACTAAGTTCGCTCATAACATCAACCATAGACTATATTACCAGGATGGTCAAAATTATACTCATGCACGCGTTCCAGTTCCTCAGCAGTCAATCCACGATAGAAAGAATCCTTCATGGAAATGAACGAATTTCTGATGAGAAAGATTGAAATAAAGAGATACAGCAAGCAGAGAAGGGCTGCAAGTAATGATGTTCTATGTTCTCCCAGTCACTATCTTGGAGTAAAAAATTAGAACTCAAAGGAGCACTTTGAACTACGCCAGACCAGCAAACTAGAAAAGCATCAAACCTGATTGACTAGCACAACTCGGTGGTCATGAAGCTGCTGAATTATCATGTCACACACGGTAGTCTTGCCTGATGCTGTACCTCCGGATACTCCTGATCATTGTAATGCCGAAACAGAAATGAACCAATTTTACCCAATCCAAAAGAACAACACGGAAATAAGCAAGTGGACTTTTGGGCTTGATGATTGAATAACACTCATTAGTCAGGAAACAATCCAAAACATCAAAACTAATAGATCCCCAACTGACATAGAACTAATGCATGTAAATCACGTCAGTACACCTTACCTTACATTTTACATAGCTCTATCATAGGTATATCATCAATTTACCTCATACTAAAAGACCTCCAATTAGAGTAATATTAGCACTACTTACCTACCAGCCAAAGAGGTTTTGCCAATCAAGATTTGAACATAAGACTCAAGGACAGGAATGCATTATCAATATTTCAATTTCTTCCACTAAATGTCCTATGAAAGACAATCAAGCCATCAATCCTCTAATTCGACGTTTGGCCACGATAACTATGAGCAAGAAAAGACCTTGTCACAACTCATAAGTACCTCTGTAGGTACTTGAACTGGCCTAACTTCTAGCATGTTCACTTTAAATAGGAAACTGTCTACACTGACTGATAAGATGTCACTATTTGTTATAAGAACATGCATTCACCGTTGTCACCACAGTATATTGCTCCTACACATACATAGGGCCATTTCATATGCCTTCAACACTTCACTCAACCATTCACATATATGCTACTAAGGTCTCCCACAACCAAACATCTAAATCTCTGCTCTGCATCGTGAAACCTCCCCTCCGAATCACAATGTGGCAAACACTACACCGAGATCAAGCCGAATCGACAATAATCCTTGCTTTAAACCCTAGCGTCGTGAATCTCAATGATCATTCATTAACCACTAACCCTAACCTGTAAATCCCCAAATTCAGCTCCACAAACACTTCCACAACAATCATCATCACCAAATCAACACATCCACAAATCAACACCACTAAACCTAAATCCTTATCCAAATCGACTCATCCAAAAACACAATCACACACACAGCAAACCAAAACCGATTCAAAGTCATTATACCGATGACGAATGGCTCGACGCGGGGAGAGTGACTGGGATCGGAGAGCGAGAGCGAGAGCGCCGACGGAGTCGACGGCGATAATGAGGAAGAGAGGCGAGGAGAGAGGAGTCCGTCGAGTCGGAGACCGGAGAAGTGAGGCCCCGATGCCTTCTCCATCACGTAGTCGATCGACGTCGTCGATTCCGGCATCTCTGCTGCTTTGTGTTGTGATGATCACGAGATCTTCGCTGCCGCGATGTGCGCTGCGAGGTACACTTCACGAGATTTGGGATTCTCACCACTTTATAATGGTGGAGACAAACTTGAACTGATACCATAACATACTCATATGTTTTAGATAAAATTATCATTATATATTAATTATAATATATATATTATTAGTTTTCTTGTATTGGTTTATTAAAGAATATCAAATATTTGGGTTTTTTTTGGAGAAAGGAAGTAATTGTCATAATCCCGTGATATAGATATTTATCTGAGTATGTTGTGTAATGATCAAATGAGATACATATCGGAAGGAATGTACAACAAGATGACGAGACGTATAACAATTAAGATAACAAAAGTAAGTTTTTCAAATAATTTGAGAATTCGAAGGGATTAAAGTGTCTTTAGTTAAGATAGGTAAAGACATTCATGAAACACAATGATAGGTATTATTTTTCTATAATCCGATCCTTAAATGTGATCATCCACTCCAATAAAGCATGATAATCAAAGTTGGAATTATTACGACACTTAATTTTTAAAAATTAGAAACCATTAAAATGAACAGCTGAAAATAGTCCATAAATAAGGTATAACATTCCTAAACGCGCATGTCATCGATGACTCCCAAATTTTGCAAATACGATGTCAACATGCGGGTGATACTATCCATGGATATAGTTGACAATAAACGACGTCGATTCTCGTGTTTTTGTGAATGTTTTTAGTTATGTGGGTTAAATGCACTTTTAATTTCTTTTTTCCGATAATTTCGCTTGGTGTATGATATAACCAGTAAAACTTTGAAATGTCGCAAAAAGCTGTGATCTTATTCATCACTTTGTTACAAGACTCGCACCATACTCGAATGCCAATCAAACTCAGCGATGAACTTTTATCCACAAAAAGAAGCGGAAAAAAGAAACTCAGAGATGACCTCGATGTTACTCTTAAGAGTAATTCAGCACTCCATGAAAAATAGTTACATTTCAAAATCTTCAAACCATAACACGAAAAATGGCCGCAATGGCAAGGAGAACCGAACATCCAAGAAAAGCAAAACCTGAACGAAGCAAAGGAGCAGCCGACGTGTAAGAAGCAGGCGAAGTTAACGAAGGAGAAGAAGAAGAAGTAGTAGCAGTAGATGGAGACGAAGAGGCATTGGCTGCAACGACCGTGACCTTGAGCTTCATTCCTTGGCTGCAATGTCCTGAAGTCCCACAAGCGAAGTATCGCGAACCAGCTTTGTTCAGCTTCACTGTGTCGCTTCCTTCATTCATGGAGTTGATAGAATTGCTGATATCGCATTTCTTGTATGAAGTTTCGCTGCCTAGTTCCACCACGCTGTGTAGTCCCGGTGTGTACTTGAACACTGCATAACAAGAACAGAACAAGCAGAGGATGTTTCCTTATTTAGCTGATTTAAGTCCTGCGCAGCTTTTGGTATGGATTCTAATCAGAGTCATCAGACAACTATTGCTCTATAAGTGTACAGAGATGCTTTCGTGATTTGGGTTGAGCCCATTGATTGGTATTAGACGAGGAATTGTTATCTAAATAGATCTATTATCCTGAAACGTTGCGGTCATTATCTTTCGGATGCACACTGGATGAACCTATTTAAGTTAGTCTGAAAAACTCATATGTCAAATCTATCTGCTCTAGACTATATAGTAATCATATACCGTGAACCAAATAACGAAAGTAGTCATGTTCACGACGATCTGAAGCCTGCCTTCGGCCAATGAAGCCTATGAACAGCTCATATGAACCATTTAACCAGGTTGTGGTCATGAAAGTTTACTTCATTGAACTGTTCTTTTTGTTCCTAGCACATTTGTAATGCATAATCAATTGGATTCACAAGGCAATTCAAGTTCTATTCGGATTAACAAATAATTTAGTGGAATGCAGAAAAAATAAAGAGAGAAAAAAAAGGGGCTGATTTTGATGTAGCCAACATGGCTATAGCAAACTGCATTTTGTTACTCTTGAACTGCATCAGAATCATTATCAACTGTCATTTTTTCCTCAAAATTTAAGACGCAGTGCACAAGATGAAAAATGCAGTGCATGGGGAAGCAAATTGCAATTTGCTACAGCCATGTGGGATTAATTCAGCCCCCATGCACCGGAAAAAAACTATGATACACTAAGAAATCTTATCACTTTCGACAGGGAATTCAGTTGCTTGATTAAATATACAGATCTTGGATGTTCGAGTCATCATGAGGTAAGAAATATTATGGGATAGAGAAATAGCTGAGGGAATGTTAGGGTTAGGACATAGATACCTAGCTGATCGCCAACCCTAAATGTCTGCGACGAAGCCCATGAATTGAAATCTGCAGACTCATCCCAGCCTTGTCGACCTCCAACTACGTGCTGCGTTGAAGAAACTACTCCTCTAACGCTGATCAAGCTAAGAAAACTTAAAATGAGAGCAACTCTTCTCGAGATATCCATGTCAACTGCCTCGATTCACTGCACTGATAGTGATGATAGCTGCAGCATTCCTATTTGCCCTCCATCTATATATAAGGAGGGAGCTGCTATGTTTACCTTTCTGATTACCTTGACAAGTCTTGTGTTCAAAGTCATCATCAGACAATAAGAAACCTGAAAAAATGATAGAAAGAGCCTAGGTAATATCACAACCGTTCGTGTAGTCAGAAATGAAATGCAGAAGCAGGTGCAGATCGAGGCAGAATGCTGAATTTCTAGCAAAGCAAAGGCCTAGGTAGGATGTGCCTTTGCTTTGAAGCAAATCCATCGCTTTTTACCAGACGGCATATTTCTAAGAAAGCTACTCATCGTATAGGCGAGCTTCAGCAGTAATTCCATACTTGCTGAGGTCTCTTGGAAGCTTAAGACAGGGTAGCTCCAGGTTATGCCCATCAATAGAGACCAGGATAAATGCTTGGTTCATCGTTGAATAATAGTTTTATTCATTTTCAAACAATAATTCTTGAGTAACCAGAACTTCTAATTTTTGTTCTTTTTGCTAGCATTGGTAGCAATTTTCTGCTATGAATTACAGTCGGTAGCTCCGGTATTTCTCTTAACTGAAAATAATAAAAAGTATACAAGGTTGTCATTGTCGGTTAAAGAAATTGATCATCCCGCTGTATACCATATCCTTGGCATTGGTTGCCATGATGAAGTCAGCATGAGCGTACTCCTCGATGAATTGTACGGCGATCTTGTCTTTGTCATGGTATTTGAGGTAGTCGAGTAAAGTCCCGACATCTTGAACATCAGATAGCGCGTCTCTCCCTCCGTAGCTCAGGAAGAGTGGGAGGTAATTCGGTATGTTCGATAGGTTATAAATGGGCGGAGTCGATTGCCCGTAGTAATGCAGGTTGTAATCAGCTCGAAGATAGTTGAATTTCGACAAAATCCCATATCTAACAGCTGCATATATAATCATACAACCACACATACAATGAGCTTAATAAGAGAGAATAAAAAATTGTCTGAAGAAGGAGAATCGTCATACACCGGTAAGGAAGCTTACTCTGAGCTAAATGAATCATGTTCTTGACCGATGTAGGTTGCGGCTCATTCTGTAAGAAGCGGCTGACAGTAAATGGATCAAGGCAGCAATTCGGACCTTCAAACAAAGAAGAAAAATATTCAGTCATTACCCACTACAAGTCACAGAAACAAGGTACTCTGTAGTATCCAACTCAAACTAATACGAGCCACTGATTCATAATTTGTGTTTAACAGTATAGCACGACAGGAAAATTGACAGAAGCATTAGGCAAAAGGCATCAGAGTCAACAGTAGGGTTAACTGTTCACAAAAAATCACCATCTTTATAAGTTCATACTAAACCATTTGAGGTAAGCATCCTTGGCACGAAGAGTTTTGAGATGGAAGTTCTCTAACCTGTGATTACACTCAGGTAGTCATAGCAGTCTACACCTGGTATACTACAGAAGCCTCTTAAAAGGCCGGCCACTACTGCACTGAAGATTGCAAAAAGGCACAAAATATAATGTTACAGTTATTTATCGGGGACAAAAGGGCGAAACACGGATGAAAGAATTTCAATGTTTACTTTTCCAAATTGAACTCGGTCACTCCAACTAGTGCCGTCATCTGTATGTGTCAAGAAGAAAAAACAAAGAAAGGCGTTAGGATTCATAATATTGGTGTTAGTAAGAAAAGGATTGTGAGAGCGTAGATTCATAACGAATTGAGTAGTCATACCACCTCACCAACAAAGGACCTGGCAAGCATGACGCCGAAGACAGTGGTCATGTGGCTCAAATAGGCAATCGGACTAAGCAGAGCCACGGATTTCACCTTGTCCACCAGTTGGCCTTCCGAGAAAGACGCTAATGCTATCAGCGTTCCCTGCATTATGCATGTAACATTTCATACAATATCAGTCAACAGGTATCAGGGAAAAGGGAATTAATCTTGAAGACTCAAAACGGAAAGACAAGCGACATGTATGATATAACAGGGGAAAATCATAAACAAGGTCACGATTCTCACCAAGGAATGTCCGACGTAATGGATCTCTTGGCCGCCAGTGTGCTGAGACACGAAATCGAAAGTAGCAGGGAGATCATAAGCAACCAACTCATCCCAGGACCAGTCCCAGTACTCCTGCACATCCATCGTAACATTAACCAATAACCATCCACCTCACCATCAACAAACTAATCAAGCCACCGCGGTTTACCGAAGTTCAATTAATCATGGTTGCACCAACATCAGATTTTCAATAATCACTGACAAAACTCAAACCCACCCCAACCAAATAAACTACTCCATCATCTTTATCTTACTTCATTCCAAATATTTTGTGTTAACTTCATCTGATTATCAACTTAACATAACAGAGTGACAATAGCTAGCATTCCTCATCGCGTTACTATCATCATCCTAGAGCAAAATAATACCGGTTGGATCGGGTCGAGGGAGACGTGCTTGTTGCTGAACCGGGTGCCTCGGGTGTTGACAACCCAAACATCGAACCCATTATCAGCCAAGATCAAAGGTAGGTTTTGTTCCGGTGGGTTCAGAAACCAAGTCGTCCCATCCTGCCAAAACAAACACAAACAAACCCATCGAAGAAAAACAATCAAAACCCAACAAAGATTAAACAAATGAGAGATACCACAAAGAACCCAAAATGGGCAGCGAGATTTGGTGTTGTGAATTTGTATTTTTAGGTAATTGACAATGATTGCCTATGAATGATTCTGTTCTATCATGTGATTCTGTGTGCAGAGTGGAAAAAAGAATGGAATGGATAAAGGGTTAGTTGATTTGAGTTTTATATGTCTGCAACGGGCAAGAGAACAAGCGATTGCTGGTTTTGGGAAAGTGGTGAAATCTGTGGCGAATTGGATTCATTCGGCTTGTTATTCTTCCAACGGATTCTATAATGCCCGCACATATGTAGGGGTCAAGAAAAACCCTACGATGCAAGGTCAAGTTTGATCAAGCTGTTGTATTTAATGTGGCATTACGAATTATAATATTCGATAGGAGAACAAAACATTTAATTTATAACCCACTCAGATCGAGTCCGTGACAATCTACGCATCGATGTGGACTTTAGTGTGCAATGAGCACAATTTTTCTGGTGAAACACGAACTCCAAAATTCTCTGCCCATTAATCAATCTGGGTGAATTAATTTGGATTGATGTAATGATGTTCGATTTAATCTTTTTTTTAAGGTATTGGATTTGAATCTCACTAATCTCAAAATACAGGTTGGCCAGCTCGTTGATTACGATCAAAACTTTATCCGATGCTGATAGGGACGTGTTTGTCAATGTCAAAAGGATTGTCGAGATACGTGCGAGATACGCACACATTCTCATCACAAAAAAAAAAAACTCTGCCCATTCATGTCACCTTCTCCAAGGGATCAATCCTTCAATGGTTGGTCACGATAATCATTCTAATATTCTCTGACGAAAAAAATGGTGGAATAAAACTATCATTTTACACATTACACGGTCGATCATGTCAATTTATGGTGGACAGTGCAACACTCGCGCCATTGATGTTAGTAAAAGTTTATCAAAAGATATGTCAATTTAAGGTATCTACATTCTTGTTGATTTAACTTTAAAACTAAAACTTTTTGCAAATTTATTCCTAAAGAATCGAAGCTCCTGGAAATGAGTATAATACAAGAGTCAAAAAGGAGATACATAAACAATCATGCGAGACTAAAGAATAATTTATTTTTGGGTACGTGTTTCTCAATAAATGTGATACTGGATGTACTTATAACAATTAAGAATGGTGATCCTATATGCATTGCTTATCCCTACAGGCAAATATCTTAACCCTAAAGCATCCATTATAAAAGCTGAACAAACCGTTGCTTAATCAATACATAGAACAAAATAAAAAATGCTCTAGATACAAACTTACCACCATCAAACCATGTTGAATCAACACAGGTTGCTTGTTATCATTCTGCCCTCCATCTCCTCCTCCTCCTTCTCCTCCTCGGCCTCCTGGTATCCTTTGCACGCCAAGGATATATCCATCTTTAGTTTCAACCTGAATCCAAAAGCGTCAACCCCTTACATATAATCCCCACATGTTACAGCAACGACAATCCAAATATTTCTGAACATTGATCAACTACGTACTTGGAACTCATGGCAGTCGTAGCCAAAGGGTGTCACCGACGCAGCACACAGACCATCATCGTCGAGCACCTTAGTGTAACCCTTTGAGGGCGCTTGGCGACTCAACCCACATGTCGGATGTTGGCCTATCACGACGATTGCGACTAATAAGAAACATCGGCCTATAAGACCGATACGACGAGAGGTAAAGCTAAGAAGAGGAAGAGCCATGAGAAGTGTATATTGATGAAGATTGATTGATATGAGTCCAAGGGGGATTGATTGGTTAATATATATGTGGAAGTTTAGAAATGGGAACAGAAAGTATGAAAATCGAAATGGATTCTTGACTTTATTTGTTTCGTGATCGATATTGGGTTTATCCTTGCTGGCATTGCTTCTGCTGACAAGGCAACCTGCACGGTCCCACATAAATTCTTTCTCTTTTTTTATTCCTAATCAATGTTTTATTTTTATTTAAGTTTATTTTTAGATCTATTCCTCGTCAATTAGTAATAATATATGTACATCAGATGAGGAGTGTTCCGCCTTAGATATAAAGTTGTAGCCAGCCGTGGTGGTCCGGACGAAGCAGAAACAAGAATGTCGGCATGAGTAACGTAACGCCGACATTGGTGGGTATCCAATGCCTCAATTAGCAACAGTACATCAGATAAATTTTAGATTGGGTTGCGAGCATTATTATAAAGTGTAATCTGTCAAGTAGTAAACTTAAACATAAGTCAGAATCAAGTGGTAGGATAACAAATCTACCTAAGAGTGATGTCAACTTCATTTTCCTCTAATAACAATAGCAAATGTACCTAAGAGTGATTTCGACTTCATATTTGTCTATTAACAATATCTACCCAAGAGCAATATCGTCATCATTTTTCTCTAATGACGTTAACAAATCTACCTAGGAGTGCTTATAGAAAAAATGTACCTAAGAGTGAGGTCATCTCCATTTTTTCTCTAATAAAAACGATTTTCGGTGACAAAAATAGGAATAGACTTTAAATAAAAAAAGGAATGGAGGAATCCCAATGCCAAAAATTCAGACAAGCATATCAAAGATGGCCTCCCAAAGAGAATGTGCATCCATATAACTTTAGAAGCCTGTAAAGTCTATTTCATGTACTGTTGGATAAGATCTCAATCAAATAAACTTGCAAGGAATGTATATATTCTGATCGAATTTGTGCCAAAACAAGCAACGTTACATGTAAAGCTTAGCGGACAACGTTCTTTTTAACGACATGGCCATGTTAGAACTTTTTTAGGAATGGCGATGCCTGGCTAACTTTTCAAGGGATCAAAACAAATCCTGTCCAGTGACTTAACGCTAACTGATGTTATCTTTACGCGCAAATCTATCGCTGATCATATTCACTGAAGATCCTATGTTCTTCCGGTTTACACTATACAAAGAACATGACCTTCCGATCACAATGAACCATTCATTAATTTTCTTCATAGCTTAAAATTTTCCAAAACATTACTTTGTTAGAGAAACTTATTCAATACGGTCAACATTCTATAGCACTAATAAGTTAGTAAACTTTTAATGTCAAAACACTGAAAACTTTGTCCTTGAAAGTTTAAACCTATAAGTCTCCATGACACTTATATGAGCGGTGCGCGCAATGCCACCATTATGCTTACCGCTTGAGATGTCGATCTTCTTCTATGTGGTTAGTATCGAAAGTTTTTTCCGCAATTTAATGTCACATTTTTAGAACTCAAGGGAGCACAACATCAGATAAACATTTATATCAAGAATGTCTTGATCGATGAAACCATGACCATCGATCCAACCACGACAGAGCAGCATGAGCATATGTAGACCATGACGATTTGTATACCTCTCAGTGAATACTCGAAGAATTTCATTACATTACACACACAACACTATCTATTTACTTGCCTCAACAAGGATTCGAGAGCATCAAAAGTTGCAGAACACGAATTCTCTATACCTTTATACACTTACAAATTTCGCCACACACTGAACACAAAGTTAGGGACGACATGAAGGCCAACCGTTCCCTCGTTAATATATGGAAACCGAAGGCAGATCAACTATCCATAGAAATGGGAGAACTGGTAGACGTCTTCTTCTCGCTGAAGCTTCGGCATGTACCCAGTCTCGGCAAGCAAGAAAGGGCTGCTGACTTGAGCGACTTCTCTTTCCCTTGCTTAACTGAGTCTTCATCAGTTGTCTTTCCATCACCAGACAATGAGTTTGTCCCAGAAATGTGAGGGGTTCCGTTGGCTGATTTTGGAATGCTTGGTTTGCAGTCAAGAGGCTCTTTGGTGTCGGTCACGGTATCTGGGGAAGCAAATCCTAATCCTTCAATTTCCCCTTCAGTTCTACTTTGTCGGAAAAGATCCATAAGTTTGCTTTTCTTATCCGTGGGGGTCGATAGCAAGGAATCCGGATAACCATTTTCACCTTGGGGCACATCAACATCTAGGGAGGCGCTCTGTGGTTCGATACCATTAGATGGAGTCAATCCTGCAGCAAGAACTAGATACATTTTCAACTGTTTTTAACAGAGTTGATGCAAATTAATCGTAATGCTCCAAATTTTTGCGTCATCATATGAAGAAAGGTGTATAGGGGTGCACGATATGCCCAGGGATAAGTGATTTCTAATGAAGCTAGCATTCATGCACTATGAAATAAGCAAGCGACCATTCAAAGGTTACCTATTTTCAAGGGGGGAGGTTGATGGTTGGAAAGAGCTCCATTAGACTGAAGCGAGATCGCTTTATTGGACTTAGGGGACCCTGCTGCGGAGCCATGGAGAGGAGTACTGCCACATGATGGTGTGAATTCTGCATATGAAGCGACAAGAAAATCATCTAACCGATTTAGAGAGTGCAGAAAGACTGCATATCGTTGCATCTGCATAGCAGCATAAGCTCATGCAACACTTACAGGAAAGCGAGGATACTGATTGAGAAAATCCTTGGCAGCATGACAAGTTCAAATAATGATCTGTCCTTGACAGGGAACTATAATTCCTAGAAGGCAAAACACAAGTGTTTTGCCATTGTACCGTAGTATCAACAATATCTGTGACAAAAAGGACTGTGAGGAAGGCCAATGAAGCCACCTTCTAGCGCCTTGGCCTCATAGAGACAGATCCAAGATGCTTGTCTAGGCAGTTGTCTATCAGGTCTTTGGAACCTGTTCAGGTGACATAACCATCCATACTGGCCAAGGACGGATTCCTGTGTTTGCAGCTACCTAGGCCGATTTCTAGAACATTTGCAGTAAATAATTATTAACTTTACACAAGCGCTCTGTTACCTCCATTGACGCTACGGAAATCATCATCACAATCCGAGTCCAGCCAAGCTTGGGAGTCAAGAAAGATCTCCTCTTTACTGCCTGCCACAAAGAGAGGATTGATTTCAGATATGATAAAGAAGCAATAATCTACACTTCAAAACACAGTAGCTCAACAGAAACACCTGATGAACTAGTCTCATTACTATGTGAAATTGATGTTATTCTATATATCACTACAATCCGCAATGATAAATTGTGGCATCATCACTGAAAGGAGTGAAAGTAACTCGACTCAAATATCAACAGGAATCCGTTAGCCAGACAACATTGTCAGGAGTACCAGTTAGGTTGCTTAACCAAATCGATTAAAGCAGCAGAGGCTATAGAAGAAGCGCATAAATTCAAACTTGCAGATGGAATCACTGAGACACAGGTTTGCACAACGACATTATTCATTCATTGGAGAACTGTTACAGATCTAACTCATAGATACTGAAGGCTCAATGATATTTCCGTGGTCTCACTCAAGAAACCATATCTATATGAAGCTGAAAACTGAGTTGGTTAACACCAATTTGATGACAGGAATGACTCAGATTCATTAACATAGCAAATATTGCTTTTCGTATCGTGCCAGCAATGTGTTGCCACGGGACAAAAGGAGATTCTCATCATCAGCGAGTACACTAATCCCATTGTACTGGGCTCAATGCATAATTCGCTGCACCTTTGTTACATAAAGAGAGACGAAAAACATATCAGCAGCATCAAACATTCTACATGGGACACAAAAGCTTCCACGAGAGTTGGGATTATCTAACTAAGCTACTGGAATGAACTAAAATCTTCCCACGTTGTAGCAAATGGCAACGCAAGGTTATGATATTATATTTTCAGAAAAATATAGACAAAAATATCACACAAATGACACAGATGACATAACAAAGGGGAAAAAAAATAAGACTCCATCAGAATACCATAGGGTCACATATTTCATCACAACAACCTACTTTCTCAAAGAAGGGCATTAACCATGATCTACCAAAACCTAGATGTTCTACAAAAATAATAATCACCAGCTACCAATTAAACGCAACAAGTAAGATCACATGATCTCTGATCATAAGGCACGCTTTCCTGTCACAATTTAACAACCTCTTATCTAAGGTGTGAATAGTATAACTTGTGCAGTCCACTCCCCGAGTCACGATATTGTCCGCAACTTGCACTCGTCAGCGTCGACCAGACACGGACTTACAAGACACGTTGTGTAAACTGATACTATGAGAATAACCAACATCCTATTTGTAACTTTTTACCAGAAGAAAAAACAAGTTCACAAATCCCAATATACACTAATCCCATCACAATTCTGCGCAAACACACCACTGCAAAAATAGCAACTGATGAAATCATGAAAAAAAAAAAAAAAACCAACAACAACAACAATCTAACCATCTCCCAAAACACATGAGCAAAACTCAATACTCCAAATTCAACTACTCAAAATCCAAAACCAACCCACCTAAAAAAAAAACCCATCTCAAACCAACTAAGAAAAACCACACAAATCACAGCAAACAACTCAGATATTCCCATCATGAACACAATCTGGGAAGCCGAGATGTATAGAGTCTTATCCAAAAACCAAACAACCCAAATAAAAAATAGATAGACCCAAATAAATTACCATAGCTGCGATGACTGTTGTTCCCCTGATTCAAAGGCGACACCCTAGAATCAAACCCATCGGGTTTCTGCTTACTAATCAGATGCTGCTTTGCCGCATCAGATGAATTACAGGGCATGTCGAGTTTCACAGCAGAGTGGGAATTCCTACTCGCTGATGCACACAGACCCATTTGGGACAAAACCCAGATGACAAAATCTGATGAAAATTCTCTACGATGAAGAAAATCAGAAAAGTGGCTTAGATTTTTCGTGGGCTTTGATGAGGAGAGAAAGGTGATGAGAGGAGAGTGAGAGGTCAATGAAAGGGTGGAGGAGAAGTGGAGATGATGGAGAGGTGAACGGAGGAGGGAAAGCAGAGCGTACACCGTGTGTGTATTTCTAAACGGGGGTATGATTAGGGTTGTAAAATTGTTACAATGAATCATCAAGATGGACATTAGAAAATAAGTATTCAAATGGAGTTTATACACCTAAGTAGGATCCTTGACATGTATGTCAAATTCATTATTATTTTCTCAGTCTCATTCAAATTATAACGTTTTTTTTCGATTATTTCATTTAAAATTATAATCTTTATTTATTTATTATTTTTTTCGTTTCATTCAAATTATAACCTTTTTTATTTATTATTCCCTCAGTCCCATTTAAATTGCAACATTTTTTTCGCTCTCCCATTCAAATTATAATATTTTTTTTATTAACTTTTTTTATATAAAAATATCAAACTATCCCTATTTTATATCACATCAATCCACCCATCATCATTTCTCTTTCTTCTTTTACCCACTCCTTTATCTCACACACTCACAAGGACAAAATTATCATTCCTTATTAATTCAACACACACATAAATTATCGTGTCGGATCAAACCGTTGTAATTTGAATGGGACGTAGGAAGTAACTTTTTTCATAAAAAAATAAAATATCCATATTTTATATCATATCAACCCATCCGTCACTATTTCTTTTTTTTTTCCTCACTTCTTTGTCTCACGCATTTATAAAGATAAAATTATCATTTCTTATTAATTAAACACATACATAAATTATTTTATCGGATCAAATCGTTATAATTTGAATTGAACGGATAAAATATATGATTGACGAACAATCACGTGTTGTTAATGTCGAATTATTGTAATTATTATAAAACCGATTAATCGTAAATGGTATGACATGAATCTATATACAAAACTCAATAGATAACGATTTTCATGAGCCTAATGACCATGCTTTGAAGTTATTCCTACAACAATATGACTCGTGTGATAGTATCATCTTATGCTGAACGAAATTCTATGTATGCAATCATCATATCAAACGGTTCCCTCAAGTACTTACTCCTCCGATACCAGACAAGACACTGCATGATGGAATTTGATGACCTTATATGAAAGTATTTTGGAATAATCATCATATGTAAAAGGTAACAAGGATATAAGATTGGAAAATTGACTTTTCTTTTCTACCTGCTTTAATAACGAGAGTGCGATCTACATAGGTTGCATCCGATTGCGGACACAAAAAGGATTATGCAAAAACGGAGTACAAATGCTAGAGATTAGAAAATACTACCGCTACTGCTGTGCTATTCTTATCACCAATAGTTATTAAATGGTCAACCAATAATTAATCATGTAGGCAATGGAGGAGGAATGTATCAATCCACGTTAACTAGTCTCATAAACCAATGTCTATCCTTTCTAGCTAGGCCTTCACCTTACTCCTAAGCTACCGCGAGCTGATCCGACCATTGAACGACCAATTACCCATATTCTTTTCTTCTGGTATTTAATATGGATTTTGGTGAATTTTTTTTAAAAGATAATAAAATTTATTATAATAATTATACGAGGAGATAATAAGAAATGCTGTAACAAATTAGATAGATTTATAATATTTTTATGAGAAATATGTTATTATTAAAAAAGTTATATGTAGACAAAAATAACCAAAACTACATGAAATTTGTCAGTTAATAAAACTACATGAAATGAGCGCATCAAAAGAGAATTTACGTCTGATTCTTTTATACCTTGTTCACGAGTGCATCAAAAGTAACCAAAAGTTTGAGCCTAATGGATTCAGGATGCAAATGCATTGACAAACACAATTAAGTCAGTTCAAAGTTGTTCGTGACACTCGATTTAATCATTAGCGAAAGTGAATGGTGTTGTAACACCAACGAAATTGGATATCATAGTAACTTCTTCACCATACTGTAACGTCCCCGACTTTCCGTGCCGGAAGACACGTGAGCGTTATATCGTCACGGACCCGATCCATGACAAGGCTAAACCAACCGTATGGGTTTTAGGGGTATAGAAGTCAAGGAAACTACAAACAGTAACCACAGTCATAGGTTACAGTTTCGAATACCTGTTTAGTTATAACATTTAAGCGGAAGGTATGCAGATCGTTTATTACATTCAAATAATATAGTCATCTGATCTGTCGTAATATCCGAAGTACATAGATTCGTCTATATGCATGCAAACTCACACTAAGAGTCTTCAGGTGCTGTTGGGGGCATACCTGCAATTGACAAATATAATCGTGAGCTAATGAAGCTCAGCAACCTCTGGTATATGAATCCCAATTACGGAGAACTTCCGCTAATGGGTTTGGCGACCGTCGAAAGTCCCTAAAATATTTATATATATATATATATAGGAAAATATGGGCGCCATATCAACCAACATCGTTTCTCATTGCTTTGTATCGTTTTTAAGAGTCATTACTTTATTTTGTAATTAATTAGGGTTCATGACTCGACTCAGAAACGGCAACTCTAAGGATATGACCGACTCGGAGTACAGAGATAAGATAAAGTGTCAATCGTCAGCCGGACTACCCAATAGATTCTGTTTCCGCACCTACATACTCTGTGCGTCGCCTTGCACCTCTTGTGCGCATTCAATGGGATATCGTTTTCCTGCATTGAGATAGTTTAGGTCTCCCTACAGAGAGTAACTCGTGGCCCCGCTACAACGGCGTACAAGTCGCTGCATGCATGCAAAGAGGATGGGGGATATCCATCGCTCCCTAACTAATTCTCACCCGTGACGATGTCTCAGAGAATAATACAGGAATGCAATGACTCAATCCCAAGCCACCAAAGCTATTCAAAAAAACAGATGATCGCAATGGATCGAAGAAAGGACACCATGTTCGACATTCTCAATAATTCCAGGAAAACGACCAATGACCCAACGGATTCACAAGGGATGTCAATGTCGTCCTTATCAGTTCAAGAAGACGATATTTCTTATTTGTTTGCTTTTCATTAGTTCACATGAATAGTGAGACCATGCTCCACATCCCTCGTTCCCTTTTTTATTAATCATTTAGCGGTCGCTTTCATTTATTTTCCATGAGGGTATATACATTATAAGTGTGTATTCTAGTTCGTTTCAATCCCAAATACCCCACCACATGTCAAACGTGATCGTATATGCACGTTTGTCGTTATATTATCATTCGTAAGTGGTATATATCTCAAATACGCATTTAGGTTTAAGGTTCGGGATACAAAAATCTATTTTTCCTGGCAGAAGGCCGTCGCGGACGCGACCGGACGTATCGCGGACGCGACCCCCTCGCGGGCGCGACACAGGCCCGTTGCGGGCATGACGATACTGTGCAGCCAAATCCCAATTTTTTCCTTGTCGCTGCCGCGACCATCCTGCCCTCAATTCACGGCACAACGCATCCAAACCATTATATACACATCAAACACAACATAAACACGTCTCAAACATGCACAGACGTGTTTGAATCGTGTGAACGAATAAAAAAGATGTATCAGACGAGTGAGGTTACCTCGATTATCGATGATCCTTAATACACACGATCACACGAATGGATCCGGTTATATCTCCTAGCCGAGCTACTGGCGTTGGTGGTGCAACTGTGGCGATGGTCTCCTGGTGGTGGTTGCGTGGTTGATGAGGTGATGTTGATGACGATGCTTAATGATGATATTGTTGATTATCGTTGCTTGATGCGTGATTGATGGTGTTGAAGGTGATGGCAGCGTTGACAGCCAAAGAATAATGCTGGTGGCTGCTGGTGTGGTGGTAGCAGCTGAGAAGTGTGGTGGTGTGAGTGGTGAAGGGAGTGGAGGTGGGAGAAGTGGAATGGGAGTGGAGGCGAGAGTGGGTATTTAGGTGGGTGTGGGGATTATCCCACGTTTCGTCCCACGATACATCTCGTTCACTCCATTATTCATCCAAATTTCATAATACTAATCCATGAAAAATTTATTTGCATTGATAGATTTATCTCGTATATGAAAATATGGCTTTGCGAGTCATATTTCATTATTTATGGAATTAAATCGATAGTTCTTACGCGCAACGTTCATAACGTTGTAACGTTATTCGTTCGCAATATTTATTGGTGCGTTCAACTCATCATCCCAGAATATTCCATCGTCATATTTGATTTAATAATCAAATATTTTCTTTGATTTAAATATATAACCTTTAAACACGATTTATTTTAAATCACAACGTTATATATTCGTTTCTAAATTCCCAAAATTTTCGGGTATCACACACACAATCTTTTAATTGATTTTATAAATTCGAATTGAAGTTTTTGAATTTTGAATCTTGTTATGGAAATTGTTCAATAGCACCAACAATTGTCCGTAATCATTAACTTGGATTTGTGGATTTGGATACATGTGATTGTGAATGTAAGTTAAAATTGATCAAACAAAAGCGGCTAATTTAATTATAAATTTCCTGACCTGACTTTGATTATTTGATATGGAGTATTCACAAAAGTATTGTCGTATAGTCACATGGAAACAATTTCCATCAAACTTGTCATCATTATTGAATAGTGAATGCTTGATTTGCCTTATCAGTGTAAAACGAAAATGGAACGTGAGTAGATGATGCATCCATGAGCCATACCACACGGTATGTTACTTGCTTCTGGATACAACCAACTTCCTATTTGGTATGCATTTCGTTTCATGCTTCATATCATCATTTTTATCAACACATCAAGTGCACGTTTGGTTCTGATTTTATTTTTGATTTTTGATTTTCGTTTTAATGATTGACACACAAAAAAAATATTTATTAGTGATTTTTGTTTTTAAAATGAATGAAATAAAAACAGAAAAAAAAAAGATTTTTCAGTTTTCATTTTCTTATAAATATACAATATTCAAGATTACTTGTATAAAAAATCACTATATTTTGTAAAGTGTTTTTTATTTTGGTTATGATTTTTTTTATTGCTTATGATTTTTATGTTTTTAAATGTTACCAAACAATCAATAACTACTTTAAACATTACCAAACATCAATTTTATTTGTTTGTTAAATTTTTATTGAATTTAATGAATTTTTTTTTTTAGATATAGTGGGATGTAAGTGATGTCTAAAAAAAGAATGAGAGAGGAAAAGAAAAAAAGATAATGGGATACTTTGATTATATTAATATAAGTTGATTATCAAATAAAAAAATTAAAATATTATAATTACATTGGGACGGAGAGAGTAGAATATAGAATTCAATTATGCACTAACCAATACTCCCCCGTCTAAATAAATTACTATGATATATATTTTGAGAGCTAAATTAATAGATTAAACGTTATTTTTTTATAAAATTAATATGAGATATTAATGATAGATTTAATTATAAATTTTAATTTTGAATCAATTTAAAAAATTTCTAACATAATTAAAAATAATAACAAAACATATGAAAATATGTATCATCCTACTTTATTTAGGACGAATGTAGTATAAACTTACATCCCATTTACCAATCTGGGTTGGTCTAGTGGTGTTCGACTCAACCTTCTTCTTGAAGGTCTTGGGTTCGAATCCCACTAGCCTCAAAATCCATGTTGGCCACGCCCGTTGACTTCGATCAAAGCTTTACCCGATACTGATGGGGGGCGCGCCTTATCAGTATCCGAGCGATTAGTCGAGGTGCGCGCGAGCTGGCCGGACACCCTCGTCACCAAAAAAAAAAAAAAAAACTTACATCCCATTTGATGGGCCAAGTCGGGCAAGGGACCTCTAAGACCAGTTGACCAAGTCCCAAATTAATGAGGCCCAAATCTGGTATGCATACCTTCCCAATATAACGCGTACTATAATAAATTTCATATATATATATATATATATATACTCCTTTCGTTTTATATTAATCAAAACCATTAATTTTTCAAGCGTTTCAAGATAAATTAATCTTTTTTTTTTGAAAAAATTCTTAAAAACTATAAAAAAAATAAAAAAATTCTAACAGGTACAATTCGAAAAAATAATTCAAATCGAAAATCAATTCCAACTCAAATCGAATCCAAATCAAGAATCAAATTCAATTTAATTCAACACTCTTATAAGACACACTGTTTTATAAAAACAGGATGTTTATTATTATTATTTTTAAAACATGAATATACGAAAGCGTAAACACAAATTTGTAACATGATATTCATATAATTGTAAAAATCATTACACATTATCCAACATGTTTGAAACACAAATTTGTATTGACGTACTATATGATTTGTATAGACGCACATTTCAATTTTTCTCAAAATATTACTCAAAATTAAACCAACAACAACGAGAACAAACACACATACTGACGCATTGTTTCGTTGAATTGGCGTCCTATTTATAAACAGGACATTAGTTCAAAATTCAAAAACAGTCCGTTGCTATTTCTTTTTGAAAGAAAAAATAATATAGAAATACGTATATAAAAATTTATAACATGATATCTATAAAATTATAAAAAACATGAAATTTTATTTATAAAAAAGAAAAGAAAATTGAACTGATGCACTGTTTCTTTTATATTGGCTCACTGTCTCAAACAGTGCGTCAATACCTATGAAACAATGCGTCAGTCAATTTTCTCTGAAAATTGCTAAAAAAACAAACCAATAACGAAAACAAAATCATAAGATACAAAACCAAATCCACATTCTTTGAAATCATTTTCTTCAAGAAAATCATAAGATTGTATCATTTTCATTTTCTTCAAGCAAATCAGATTTGAATTTGAAAAAAACAAAAGAGAAAACGAAAACGAAAGAGAAAGGGGGAGAGATGAAAAGAGTTATCGACATGATTTCCGATAAACTCCGGCTTGATGATCGATGGCAAATGATGTTGTGATGATGGAGCTATGGTAACGACCGCAGTGGCGATACGATAGGAGATTGAAGAAGTTTGGGGAGGGATGTGGTGATGGTGGAGGTATGGTAGAGACGGTGACAACGACACGATACGGAGATTGAAGAAGTTTGAAAAGAGAGATGAGAATTGTATGAAATGAAAAATATTTTATCGTATTGTATAAAATATGTAACTTAGGGAAATTTTCTTTTTCTTATTTTAATAACCTTTTAAAATAAAAAATATGAAATTAATCTTACTCACTAACTCACCTTTCAATTGCTACAAGAAAACTCTACTATCATAAAAAAAAAAAAAAACTTTTTCCATTAAAATTCATACACATTCAACGCATAATTTTTAATTTTGGAGTAAAAACATTTTGATTAAAAACGACGGAGACAGAGGGAGTAGTAAACAACATTGCAAAACATCTACTCCTGTTATTTGACATGATAAAAGAAATATGAGATGCAAACAATTCTCTTGACAGAAAAACTATTTCTTGACATTATCAGAAAGAAAAAACCAAAAGCTTATCGAACATTTCTCTACTCGATACTTTTACATAAAATAACATTGGATGATCCTTACGCAATTTTAACACGTTAGAGCACTTACATTATAATCTTTTAACAGATTCTTTATTTTATATATTTAAATCCATTTTTTTATATTTTATAAAATCTTTATTTATCATTTAATATATCAGGATCCATGAAAATAAATACCTAGCACAGAGGATCAATGGAGAAAACCTTTTTGTCCCCACATAATTCCATACTGCTACAGTCAATCCCCAACTTTACGGGATAACTATTCATCTATATCGGTTGGACATACTAGAGACATAATCCGCTGCATTTCATTTTTTGTCCAAAATAGTGGGTTTCATTATGTAAATTACATAATAACTTGATTTTACATATGCTGATGCAAGTGCTCTCATACTTGTCCCGATACCGTATCGTTGATTTAATTAAGACGGGAGAGATTAATTAATCCGCAGTTTGGGAATGGAATGGTAGATTTGATCACTAATCAGAAAAACAGTTCAATTTGGATAAATCCGACCAATCAGGCGATTGGCGGCTACCTAACAACTCTCTCCAATTCCCAAACCTGAAGAGAGCAACACAACGAGAAGAGGAAGAAACCTGCCGTGGAGCGGCCACCGTCGCCATCGCCGCCGGGGACTTCGGCCATTTTTTGCGAGCAAATCGAAGGAAAAATATGGTGAAGGCGAAGATCGCGCCGTCGATGCTCTCATCGGACTTCGCCAATCTGGCGTCGGAGGCGCAGCACATGGTGGATTCCGGCGCCGATTGGCTCCACATGGACATCATGGTCAGCCCCCCACCGCATCTCTCTCTCTCTTTTATGCCCTAATCGTATAGCTAATAAAATCGGCTTCACTCATTTTGATCTAGTGTTTAAGTTGATATGAGATCGATTGTAGATCGATCGGATTGTATAGATTAAAATGACTATAGGAATGTGTAGCGCGTAATATGTCAAGACGTGATCTAAAGTATCGTTGGCTGATGTTGGTGAGTTCCGAAGGGGTTGAGGTATTGATATCGGGAAGGTTACGACGAGTCATACCCTGAACCGAAACAATTCGGTGTTTACTTTTCGTTAAAAAGAAAAATATGAAGGATGACTCGGAATAAAGAGGTCTTATAGCGTTTGTGCTTCGCGCGATAATTTAACCTAGGATTGTTGCGTCGATTGTGATCGAGTGTAATGCTGAAGCTTTTTTCCTGTTGATCTTTTGCAGGACGGGTACGTGCTTAGTCTCTAAACCATCTAGATTGGTCTTGGAATGATATCAAGACGATTAAGGCTTCATTGCATTTGCTTGAGATTGATGTATCTGGGAGATTCCTGTTATATGCTGCCGAGGGGGTGGTTGATCAATTAGATTATAGAGAAAAAAGTAACAGTCAAGTCTAATGCTGCATTGCGTGGCGAACTCTTAATCGGAAGCAATATTATCCACGATTCTCTGTTTTCTTAGATGGATTATGGTCGCTTGTCTCCCCTTTCTTGAGCGGTCATACATATTGTTTATCCAGTATTAACGGTGCTATGTCTAGCTTATCTTATTTAGGAGATTGCTGTTTCTTGAACTTGAATTTCTTCTTTTATTTGTTTCCATTCTGAAGGCACTTTGTTCCGAATCTTACAATTGGAGCACCTGTGATCGAGAGCTTGAGAAAGCATACAAAGTAATATCATCAGCTACCCCCATCATAATACGTATTTGGTTCTTGGATTTTTCTTAAGGATACAAAGATAACAATCTCTTTGTTGTTTTAGGGCATATCTAGATTGTCATCTTATGGTTACTAATCCTCTCGACTACGTGGAACCATTGGGAAAAGCTGGTGCTTCGGGCTTTACATTTCACGTTGAGGTTACTAAAGGTGAACCAATGGTGCATGTAGATGGTGCTGATTATTGTTAATCTCTTCTTCTCTTGGCCTATATTCAAGGGTAATTGGCTTGCCTTTTCAGAAAACTGGCAAGAACTTGTTCAGCGAGTCAAGCGTAGAGGCATGAGGCCAGGGGTGGCTTTGAAGCCTGGAACTCCTGTTGAAGAAGTTTATCCCCTGGTAAGGCAGCCATTTGAATTTAGATTGCTCTATTTTCGGTTCAAGTGATTATTTGCCTCCGGTTCTATTTTTGCACGATGGGTTTCGGTGAGAGAAAGGGTTTGGCAAGAATGATATAAGAGTCCCGTGTATTGAACATGGAATGTTACTTCTTGCCAAATCCATCTTATTGGTAATGTGATGTATAATTGCACATTGTATTCCAGGTTGAAGGCGATAATCCTGTGGAGGTGGTCCTTGTGATGACTGTGGAGCCTGGTTTTGGTGGACAGAAATTCATGCCGGAGATGATGGAAAAGGTGCTCGTAGCAACGCAGTCCCTCTTGCAATTTGCATTTAGTTTTAACAGATGCTAATCCGTAAGCTATGAACCTTCAGGTGCGTGCATTGAGAGAGAAGTATCCATCGCTTGATATCGAGGTAGGCCTTTTGCACCCTTGTGCATATCTTATGGGATTATGCCTCGTGGTTCTCCTACATCTTTTTCTTTTCGTACTTGTGTCATGGTTCAATGAAGAGTTTGTTACGAATACTGATGAACCTCTGTGCAGGTGGATGGTGGTTTAGGGCCATCAACTATTGATGCAGCTGCTTCGGCTGGTGCGAATTGCATAGTTGCTGGAAGCTCAATTTTCGGCGCTCCAGAGCCAGCAGCAGTCATCTCCTTGATGAGGAAGAGTGTAGGAACAGCGCAAGGTCAGCTAGACGATGGATGCTGAAGAACCTCAACTGCACCACTGCACTTCAGTAACATCCTCCCAGGCCCGAGCAGTACTTATCAGTTACACCTCTGGTTTGTAAGGTATCCGGTTTGACTTTTCGAAGAGATGAAATAATGTGAACATGTAATTTTGTGTATCAACTGGAGGTCATTTGTGTACATTGTCAAATGTGCATATGACGTCTGATTCCAAATAAGGTTGAGGGCTTGTGCAAAGGGAAATAAGGAGTCATGTAATGGGTGATGTGAAGCAGTCGAAATGGCCCCGAACTCTACCATGTTTTTGCTGAAAATAAAGACCATTTGGTTCGTGAAAGCGTAATGTCTCTATTAGGTTATTCCTGCTCACTAGTTGCCAATACCGTGTGTTGATAGCGGATAATGGTGAAGATGGTACACCTACTGATGCGAGAGATTCCTTAATTGGTATCCCCTCGTACTTCGCGCATCGACAATGAAGTTCTTGAAATTTACAAATCATGCGCTGATTGAGAGCGAATTGGGAACAAGATGAAACATTTGCGAGTCCCTATTCCCAGCTCCCAAGGGTTTTGCCTTCTGTTTTGCCTTCTAACTTGTCGGGATTATTACCTTATCAAAGAGCATCACCTGATATCCGTTATCTTCCTCAGCTTCGGCATATAACTATTTGTCCGAGATCACTTGAGAACCCTCATAAAAGCAAATTTCTAGTTTTTGTTCTTATATCCTGTGATCTGCAAACAGGAATGTGGACTGTTGGCGCTGATCTTGCTCTTGTTGGTGCTGTAGCAGGAGTTGCTATCTGCATGACAGTAGCTATCCTGGTGATCCGGTGGAGGCGGAGTTCATCCTCAATGGTGGATCCCGAGCTTCAAGTGCTTTGCTTGAGCAATAGAACCGTCACGACAGAGAAGGAAGCGACTCCTTTGGACAAGCTCACCCTGGAAACATGCACAGTTGAGGAACTAGCAAGGGCAACAGGGGACTTCAGTTCTATGAACCTCATCGAGGGATCTGTCTACCACGGTCGTCTCAAAGGGAAGAACGTGACCATCAAACGTGTCAAGCCAGAAATCATCACAAAGATTGATTTCTCTCTTTTCCAGGATTCAGTTCACGGTCATCCAAATATGGTCAAGCTACTGGGAACATGCTTGTCTGACGATGAGAGAAGCGATTCATATTTGGTATTTGAGTATGCCGAAAACGGTTCACTGGGAGACTGGCTTTATGGTGGATTGGCAGTAAAGAGCCAGTTCATCGCGTCCTGTTCTTGTTTCTTGACGTGGAGTCAGAGGCTCAGGATCTGCCTCGATGTCGCCTTGGCATTACAGCATTTGCACCACAAGATGAGCCTGCCACATATACATGGAGGAATCAGGAGTCTAAACATCTTCCTTGACGGGGAATTCAACGCGAAGGTAGGGAACCTGGGGATGACTAGATGCGCCCAGGAAGACGAAGAGTGTGATAGTGTGTATCTACCTCCGGAGTTCCTCGGGAAGGCTGTTGTCTCTCCTAGCATCGACGTTTTGGCTTATGGAGTCATTCTATTGGAGGTTCTATTCGGGAAAAAGGCGTTAATGTACCTCAGGAGAGGTACGATAACATCAGTGTTGGACAAGATCAAGTCCGTCGATGAATCAGGAAGTGAAGAGGAGCTCAGGGAGTCGATGGACAGCGTGTTGGGAGAGAGTTATTCCTTCACTGTGGCACTTGCATTGGCTAATCTCGCCAGTGCCTGTCTTGACATGGATCCTGTTTCCAGGCCAAATGCAAGAAAAATCGTGGAGACATTGTCGAGGTTGATCGAGGAAGATACACAACATAGAGAGCTAGTGCTTACAAAACTTGGTCCTGTTGATACTTAGCTCCGAATAATTATCAAAAGTGTATCATCTTACATTATCTACTGAAATAAGGTCAACTGCGAGCGATTTATACATCGAGGTTGTACAATTCATGATACTTAAACATCCATGTTGCATACAACACGAAGGCCCAAAAAATGAACAAATGAACACACATAGCAGATACCGGGATACAATATATCCTATAACGACGTAAAAGTTCCATCAAATGCTGATGCTCGGCTCCACCAAACCATCATCGGGATCAACGGAACATTTCGAAACTGCTACGTCGCTAATCCTAAACCAAACAATAAATCAAGAAGTGGCCATCATGACCTTAAACTCATCAAAACTAAGAACCCCATCACCATCAAGATCATAAGCCCTAATCATCTTCTTACACTCATCCAAGCTCTTCTTATGCACCTCGCCAAGCCTACTCAACATCCTCTTCAAGCTCTTGGGAGTTATGCACCCACTCCCATCCATCTCATACATCCGAAACGCGGCCTCTAAGTCCCTCATCCTCTCCTCCTCCCCTCCGGCTTCCACCATCCCAGTAAACTCCTCTAGTCCCAACTCTTGGGACCCTCCTCCTCCTCCTGCGTCCAGGCTGCCAGACCACTCTGCCACTGTCGCCTCGGCCTCCTCCAATGATATCTCACCTCCAGTCGCTCTAACACATTGTTGGAGCTCCGAGGGGGATATCTTTCCATCCTTGTTGATGTCAAAATGGTCGAAAATTCGCTCCATCTATCGGTCGATTGTCTTCTTGTATTGATCCTCGAACGTTGTTTGGTTACCTAGAATATTTTCTGTTGTGTATGTGAATGTATAAGGGAGTTTTTGGATTGACAAGATGAGGGAACTTGTGATGGATGTGCAAAATATATATAGTCGTTGGTGTTTGACGCAGAATGAAAGTGAGTGGAAATGAGGAGGAAAAGAGGGAAACTTGGTTTGAGCTTTGAAGTCGTATATGCTTATGTGTACATGTGATTTTAGAACGTGGGGTACGTGGATAAACCGTGTGTTATATTTTGACCGTTGCTTTTCTTAATTTTTATGCTAAACACATTCACTCTTGTTCAAAGAAAAACGAATGAGAGTAGAATTATCGATTAATATGATATAAAATATCAAAATATATTTATGTTTTAATAGTTTTGAAAAAAAAATCCAATATTAGAAGTATTATATCCTCTTCGTCCCATAAAACTTATGACATATTACGAAAACTAAAAAGATCCCACATAAATTGGGATGTTTCATCAAATGACAAAATTTTAGGGAGTAAATGTCTATAATATCCTTATTATATATCACATCATCTTTTTCATAGTTATTTGTTTTCTTTTCATACACTCATGATTTTTTCTTACTTTCAATTACTATCACCCAAAGACATTTTTTCTATCACTCCCTCGTCTCAAAATAAGTGAAATAATTTTTCTAATTTGTCCATCTAAAAAAAAAATGAAACATTATTATAAATGAAAACTTTATTATTTAAATTTACACTGTTATCCTCACTATTCACTTTATATTATATCATCACAATCATTATTATTTTTCTCACTTCTTTTCTTTCATTAACATTATTATTATTTTTGTATCAAATTTAATTCATTTTTCTTAATAAGCATATATGGTCGAAGTGTTTCACTTATTTTGGGACGAAAGAAGTATAACAAAGTTAACTCTTTTATTAATAATTATGGCAAGTCAATTTTTCATAATTTATCTGAAACGAAAAAAATAATTTTTATTATACATTTAAAAATATAGTTATCCATTTTTCGGGAGAGGGAGGAAACATCATTCTTATTCTAAATTACTGTTTATATTGACTCATCAGTCACTTGTGATATCATGATAATCAACTTAAACGTGGTGCGAGTCGTAACACTTGTTAATGCAGTTTCAAATTACAGGAATCATAGACAGAATATCCCGAAAAATTAATGCACGGAGGGTGGTGACGTTTCACCCTGGCTGGACCAAGCCGACCATTTAACAATGCCATTTCTAGTCCTTTTTGATTTTCCGAGGGTGGCGTCGTCTGTTTCATGAATAAATCACTAAACAGACAAAATCGTGTACGTACAACGTATCCTCCCATTGATAAGGATCTCATCAAAGTGGATATGGCATTTCTACGTTGATATGATCAAAAATTGGGATTGGGAACTTTCTGATGTTTAATTGGACATACTTGGTAGTACTATCTAAAATAATTGATGGCTTGTCTTGTCTGCACCTTCTTATTATCACCGTTCAATAAAAAAGTGGATTTATCAGCGATGAAGATATTCGAGTTATAAATCGTTAACGTAACGTTTAAATATAATTTTACATAAATTATCTTGAAATTATATTATTAATGTAAGTTATGTATTTCAATTCTGAATTACTGACATAAATTTTTTATGTCGTTAATATGAATAACGAAATCCCTTTAAAAACATATTTGAATAGTACCATGATAATACAACGTTGTGTTTTTTAATGAGACAGAAAGAGTAGTTGCTACTGGTCCACTAATGCCAATATTAGCTTTTCTAATACCCGTCATACATACGATTTTACAAGTGCAAAGAACTAATATCATAAATTTGAAGCGCTCAGTCTAATGAATCCTTTTCTCAATAATCAAATACGTATGTAGAACATGACAACATAATAACAACAAAAATACAATTAATTATTATCATCAATCAAATTTGAGAAGGACAAAATATATATATAATTATTTTAATATCACGAAAGAAGAAACATGCTTCGTGACTGTCATATTTTTGAGAAATAATAAACTACAGTAACTGCAGTTAAGAAAGGTATAGTCTCCCTCACATACCTTTTAAAATTTTTATTTTAAAATTTCATTATTTTCAAAAAATGATAATTTATTTTAAAAAGATTGTAATTTTTTTTTACTGTAATTATCACAACCCACAATTTTCTTATTTTTCAGTACGAGGTTGATGATGTGACTTTGCAGAGATAAGAAACGAATTCATAACAAAAACTTGCAAACATCTTCACGATTTTGGCTTTTGTTGACACAAACCATGATGAAACCAACTGTCGATAAAGACAGAAAAGTCTCCTTCGAGCAAAAAAGACATAAAGATTGTAGATGGTTCTAGAATCACAAGAGGAGAGAATTCTACACCAACTTCCCCAAACAGCCCACACCAAATCGGCAAATCCCAATCCGTCAAGGCGTCAACTACATTTCGGCAATGTCGTGAGGGGCAATCTCGAACTTTCGTTACCCAACACCACTCTCTCCTCTCCACGTGTCCCTCTCGCAAACTCTAGATCTCACCCTTCCATACCCAATCACTACCCTCCACGTACCCCCGATCCCAAAAACCGCACCCCCTCAGTGGCAATCTCGTAATTTCACAAAAAGCCGATCCCAAAAAGCCGCACCCCAAATCCAACGGCTCATATCTCTTCACTCCCTCATCACAAAACCAACACACATCTCTCCCACATTTCTCCGTCTCCGTCGCCATGGCCGGACTCAGCCGCCGCCTGGTATTAACGCCGTCGAGTTTCGTCTGTTCAACGCGGCGAGGCTACGCGGCGGCGGCTCAATCGCCCTACGATTTCGACGATTACGTCGATGATCGGCTTCATCGGCGGCGGAGTTGGAGCGGTGCGATGGAGGACGGAGAGGGGGAAGAGAGGGAGAGGGGAGTGCAGTGGGTGGTGTTGGGGGAGCCTGGATCGAAGAAGCACGTGTACGCGGGGTGGTTGGCGGAGTTGCTTGATGTGCCGAGGATTTCCACCGGGACGCTCGTCAGGCAACTGCAGTCGGATCCGCGGAGGTCTTCGATCTACCAGCAGGTGGAATCTCGGTGTTGGATCGCTATTAGCTGTCGATTGATGTTCGTCGAATTTGAATTGATTCAATTTGAACTGAATCTTCGATGGCATTTATCGAATTGTGGTATCTATTTTGATACGTTTGTGTTTTATTAGAGCTCGTAGTTGCTTATTGATACAGGACTAATGCAAGTTACCACGTTTAATGATTGTTGTTGAATATTGAATGTTAGGAAATCGACCCCTAATTGAGGTTGGAGTGGAGTGTTCACTTGACATTGAGCAGGCTTTTAGTTGTAATTTGTTTCTGAGTATTGCAGGTTGTTGCACTTGCGTGTTTGTGTTCGTCTTTAGTTTAAACAATAGCGAACAAATGACATAGTGGAACGTTATGGCTGTGTGAAATTTTAGTCTGAATGCCGACTATTGATAAGCATGTCTGCAGTGTGGATTAAACCCTCTCGGTCGTATTACACGGTTGTAGTTGAATCTGTTTGATACGATATTCTTTGTGTATTTTGTCCTGTTTTTAGATTGAGAATGCTGTCAGCCGTGGAAAGCTTGTTCCTGAAGATATCATATTCGAGCTGTTGTCAAAGAGGTTGGAGGAAGGATACCGGAGGGGAGAAAATGGATTCATTTTGGACGGAATTCCCCGCACTCTACTTCAAGCTGTGAGTTCTCTTCTTACAAATACAAACAACTGCAGAATTTGTTAATTTTTTTATTGTTTGAATTTCACGGTTTTTATTGTTTGCTCAGCATACAATCCCTTTATTTATGGACACACAACTGTTTTTGTGTTTGTTTTTTTTTTTCAAAATAAGGGTCAGTCAATTCTGTTTGTTTGGGCTGTGTCTTTCTCATTTCTCTCTTTTGTTGTTGGCATCTCAGGAAATCCTTGATGAGGTTGCAGACATTGATTTGGTGTTGAATTTCAAGCACTCTGATAAGGGCTTCATTAGAGGCCATCTCGGAAGTGGAACGATGGGCAATCAAATTAGATCATTTTCCCTCGGCGAAGAAGCTGTCCTGAAAGAGAAGCTGCGAACTTATGAAGAGCAGGTCAGCCACTTCCATGATTACATTTAAATCTCAATAGAAGATTGCAAAAGTGGAAATTCTGTCAAAATAAGAACATAATGGTCATAATGAGTTGTAAATTATAGCTTGAGTGAGATTTGGTATTTTACTATGGTATATTCAATGTGAGTTTTTCCCTTTAGCTTGTGCGCCGTTATTGTCACATAATCCTTGAGTAACAATGGCTATCATCCCACTAAAAACTATGTTTCTCTAAAAGGCATTTGAATCAATTCAAATGGATGCTGAGAATGACTGCAAGTGGAATAATTGAATTGTTTGCAATTGTGCAAAGAAGCTTACTGTGTAATGCACTCAAGCATATCTGCTTATTGGCTGTACCTGAGATACGTTTTGCTTACACTGCAGGGCAAGGCACTGGAAGATTACTACAGGAAGCAGAGAAAGCTTCTCGACTTTCAGGTGGGCAGTACTCCTGGAGAAACTTGGCAAGGGCTCTTGGCCGCATTGCATCTTCCTCACATGAGTTCTCAAATCTTGTCGCACAAATTGAGTGCTTGATATTACATCATTCTTTTATCGGCGTATCCAGTTTTGCTCTATGAAATTTTGGGTGCTTGTTTTTTCATCTTGAATGGCCGTGTATTTGACATTGCGGTTGCGTTTTGGTAGATAGGTTGTTTTGCCAGGCAATATTTGTAACGAGTGCCAAGGAAACGCCTGCGCTGACACTTATTCGTGTACCATATATGTCAGTGTTCGGTAATGTTGAATGAGAGTGATTGTTTTCTTCAGGTAGTTTCGATTCTTGCGATTTCTGAGTGCTTTTTGAGAATGTGGCATTTGTCGCTTAGTGAATTTTGGTCTTCAAATCGCAAGTCTTGCAAACGACGCACCTACCAACAGTTCCAACAAAAGCTCACAACTTCGGTTGCAGACATACAATAAACATCTTATGGAGCTATACGAGCATGCAATGATCTAATTTACAAGATTTGCAAATCTCATGTTGTGCAAAAGTGGTCGTTTTGGTTTGATAGTTACTCGCCATCGACCCATACATCACGGAGGAGTTGGTAACGAACATTTTCTGTGCTGTTTCTGTCGGGCTGTGAAACCAGCCTCGCTTGAGAAGAAGATGAGCGAGGACTGTCAATGGATATTGAACTCAAGGGAGAATCTAGCTCTTCAAGTTCATCATCGCTTGTGATTGATCTTCTGAGAAGAGATGACCCGCTTCTTCTAAGCTGGGATTGGGTGCTGACATCCCCAATGATGCTTGAAAGTGAAGATGGCGAAGGTGGTGAGTAGACTGCAGCTGGTGCGGCGCATGGGACACTTGAGATTGGTCCATCAGGATCTTCGTCGATATCCTATGTAAAAAGCATACCACTACAAACTTGAAAAACTAAATATATGGAAAGGGGGAAAACGTCGAACAGAAGCACTTGGAAGTTGGAATACGTCTGAGTACGTAGACCAAAATCGCTAATCGTCAGTACACAAAGGCAATGCACAGCTTCTTATCAATGCATATTATCAGGATTTATTGGACATGCTGAAGTGAACAGCCATATGATTTTCTAGCCTAAAGTTGCAAGAAATCGCATGAAAAGGAATATCAGGAAAGTGGACTGACCTCCTCATCGTCCAATGCCTTGAATACGTCTTGTGGAACCGGGTCAGGGCAAAACTCATCGGGAACGAAGCTTTCGAGAACCCTTTTGATAAGGGGTGAACCAAAAGTAGGACATACCTACAATGAATGACAACGCAAGTATAAATTGAGGCGAGGAAGATACCGTCATTCACAACAAATTCCTTGCCCTTAGATATAGGCAGAAGATAAGACATAGGCCGCGAACCCATCATATCAACAAGTTCCTCAGGTCATTGTTTCGCATCCATGTAGCTGATTTCCACTCATGATATAAACGCTTGGGAGAAGATTGGAGTTGAAATGACAATGAAGCGAAAGGAGACATGTTGCAAACCTCTTTTCTGATGGTGCTACTCAAGAGCATGTCCTTTGGGAGCATCATGAGATCGCTCAACGATTTAAGGAGATGGAAAGATCTGAAAGAGGAATCTATCACCGGTCTCTGATCATCGTCACCATCATTTCCATCGTCTACTGGAGCATCATCGTCATCCATGCCGAATAGGTCACTCAGCCATCTAGACCAGTTCCCAATCTATTATGGAACACCAAAATTATATAAAAAATACAAATAATAGAGCAGATTAGACAAGTCACAGAACTACCATGGCAATATAGATTGTCGCGCCATAATTAAAACTTCGTAGTTCCAATTAGGCCCAAGTCATTATTCAGGAAACTTAAGCTGCACATGAATTTGTAACATCTTCCACTGTAAGGAGTTACTGACCGCGTTTTTCAGCTGAGCCCCAGCACCAAAACTAGATCTTCCTGCAGGGATTGGAAGAACCCTGCTATCACTAATGGGATCAGATACAGGATCTGTAGGAATATCATCGGCTGATTCGCGAAGAACTGCATTAAACATCGCCACATCTAACCTAGCAACACACTGCTCCATTATCTAGATTGAATACAAGAAAATACTTGATCACATAGTCTGAAGATCTGGTCAAGCAACAGCTTGAGAAGAGAGGATATTAACTGAAGAAAAAATAGGAGACTGACCAACTTGGCAACCACGGGAAGACAACCACATCCGTGACCACCGCCTCGAACAGGACAAAGTCTCTCACAAGCATCCTTGAACGCATTGTTCCATAACTCTAAAGACATGTTCACTTGCTCTTGATCATCGGAGCTGGATGCCCTCGTATATTTATTTCTAGAGGTAACCGCGATGCTCTTGTCCATAATCTTAGCAGCTGACGACTGCATATGGGGAGCGAGAGTCTGCACAAATATTTTTTGGAAAAAAAAATCTCATATCAAGACCATTATTCTAGGTGATGTGAAGCATAAAGGGTAGAATGAAAACAAGCGAATCTGACCTGCCACCAAACAGATTCCACTATTCTTGTGAAGATCCAAGCTTCAACTTTCTCTAGAGCAGAAGCTAATGTATTTGGATCTTCCCAATCAATGGATTTGTCGCCTGCGATATTCCTAATCTCATTCTTGCCGGTCGAGGAAGCCCTCCAAATTAGTCGCGGAGCTTGCTTGACAATTCCTTCATCCAAAGATACCCCACCAGAAACTGGAAGCTGCTGTTTAGCAAATGCCTGACATATAATGCCTCTAAATACCACACAATTCGACAACCAAAAGGTCAACCTAGGAACATCATTTCCGCAAGCTTTTGCCACAACAAGTAGTCCAGAAACAGCACTTCTAGCAGCGCTAGCTCTTCTTGAATCAGAATGTTGCTTACAAAACTGAAGATACATCCTAGAAAGGCGTCTAGCAGGGGTATGAACTTTGCTGATGGAGCTTCCATGTTCCGCGACTACTGAATATAAACTAATTTCGATAGCAGCAGCTTCTCTCAGCTCACCCTCCAGAACTTTTATTCTGTCTTCGAGTTCCTGGACTTTGGCATCATGAGGAATGTTTCGTTTCTCTGCTGGATAAACTTTAACTTCTTTCCTTTCAATACAGAAGGAACTAGAATCAGATGATCCGTTGCTTCTAGCAGAGTCTATCGGGGACCTAACTGATTTTGTATTTCTTAATCGATCCCTGCTAAGAGATGCATCATGGTGGCTAGGGGAAACTTGACTTCCTACATCTGAGTAAAATCTTTTCAACGACTCGACACCTAAAGAATGACCTCTTGCTTCAAGAACTTGCGGCAGTTCTCCATTTGACATGTCATCATTACCATGGGTTGAGTCTGTCTCACTAATGTCATATGAAGTAGGAACTTCCCCAGGATATTTCCTAGCATGTATCTGAAGCTTTCCCTCGCCCCCTTCAATAGATCGTTTTTCGCTTCCATTAGCCAAATTTATCTTTCCAGCCACGTGGTTGCCAGATCCAAGTGATGCTGCTTTCTGCAACTCCTCGGACTTGTGCATTTTACCTCTAGACATTGAAATTTTTTGGTCTGTCTCTTGACTACCTGAACTAGATCCACCCTGCAACAGACAATGGAAGTGCTCGGTTTAGAAAAAATGCCACCAAATATGGCCTGGATAGATAGCACATACTAATTCATAGCATAGATTAAACAACAACAGCCCAGTATCTCCTGCCCTAGACACGATCTCGGAAGGACGAAATACACAGAGTCTTATCCTTGCTGAAACAAAAAAAACTGTTTTCGAATATAGAATAGACTAATAGTAGAACACAAATAGTAAGAGGAACCAAGCGTCTTAAAGGTAACAAGGATGAAATACAAACTGTTAAGGCAATTTAAATTTTAAAGATAAGCATCACTACCTCTTCATTTGGAGAAGGGAAACTAGACGAAGCAGCCACAGACGAGTGAGACGAAACATCATCGTCCGTGAGAGACGCAAACTCTGATTCCTCGGCATACTCCTCACTCATTCGTGCTGAAACAGATCCCAAGCTGTTCTTGTCCAGTGATGACATTCTCGCAAGGTTATCCCTTGAAGACGATGACCTAGAGCGCAGCTTGTCAACGGGCTGGACTTTAAGATACAGGATTGGTTGCGACGTGTTCCCAAAGCTTCTTGTGCAGCTCAAGGGGACGCCAATGCTTGTAACCTCTTTGACACTCCCGTATTCTGCCAAGTCA
>JAOVYX010014733.1:0-31004 GCA_035668315.1 Drosera spatulata
AACCGTATGTCCGAGCTTTTAAACGGTACATTCATCATCCAAATATCAATGTCAAATAAACGATATATAAATCATCTTTATCATTGTTTACAATATAACAAATGATCGAATCTCTAATTATGTTACAATTGATCTTTCATACATCTTTTACATATTTATAATTTAGATATGATAAATTATTGCATAATATATAGCACAAAATTTGGTGTTATTTGTTTTTTAAATTTTATTACATCAATCGTTGTATTTTTTTCCGAACAAATTCAAAACAAACACTTCATAATTATCATGCGACGAATTCCGTCGCAGCACACTGTCTTCCAAACAATGATGCGACGGAATCCGTCGTAACACGATGATATATATAACTTTTTCTAAGGGTACTGCGACGGATGCCGTCGCAAAGAACTGTCTTCCCAACCCTAAGGAAAATTGGAATAAAAATTTTTTGCATACAGCTTGTTCGTTGACGGAATCCGTCGCATAAACTTAATTCACTGTTAATATTTTTTCATAATTTTATCCCATGTATGTTTACGACGGAATTCGTCGCATAATTATTTTAGTTAAAACAATTCTTTGTGTACTGCTACGGATTCCGTTGCATAAAAGTGTTTCCCGAATACTTAGCAAAATTTGAACAAAAAATTATTGCATACAGCATGATTTTGTGACGGAATCCGTCACCGTCAATTAATTCACTGTTAAGATTTTTTCTTTTTCTTTTTTTATGCAATTGTGCGACGGGCGCCGTCGCGAAGTTGTTTTAGTTTTGCGATGGATGTTGACTTTTCCGTCGCATTTTTGTTTTCTTTTAATTTTTTTTCCCATTTTTTTTTGCGACGGATCCGTCGCAATAGGATTCATTTAGCGACGGATTAGATCCGTCGCATTTGTTTTCCGTCGTAAAATTCCCTTTTTTTTTTGTAGTGATAAGAAATTGAATTTAAAAGCCTATTTATTACCAATGGGTGTCTGGATGCAAATGTAATCTATAAAGACCGACGTCTATGGCCTAAGATAGACTAGAGCATGAGGTAGAAGATCAATCTGAAGTAAAAATACGTGGTGAGGGCTCGTCTACATGTAACCAGACTGCTAGCTTATCATCACCATGACCGACACCAGCCATGATATCAAAAGGGTCCACGAGATCCTCCGGTGGAACCGCTGGCATGATACTCTCTACGCTTCTCTCTGAGAGACGATCACGAGAATCACTGCCTCGTGATCTGCCCCTCCCTCCACGAGAAACTCCACGTCTACCTCTGGAATCACTAGAAGACATCTGCAACAATAAATTTCAAATTAGTACAGTTGAAACCGATTTGTAGTGGTTATTACACAATATACATCTTTATTGTCCTAATAGTTGTATTAATTTTAATATACAATTTTTTAAATCGAAGACCTTCATTCCTCCCCCTCATCATCATTGTCATCCTCATCGTCGTGATCTGTTTCTTCTTCTTGTTGTTATGTTTCTTCTCCTTCTTCTGCCTCCTCCTCCTCCTCCTCCTCTTCTTCTTTTGTTTCTTCCTCTTCTCCTAGTTCTTCTTCTTCTTCTTTTGGTTGTGCTTCTTCTTCCATCTCATCATCTTCATCATCATCATTCTCATATGCTACCTTCTCTAATGCTTCAAGAAGTGATGGATTCATAATTACATCCTCTTGAAAAACTTTTTCCATCGCTTTAGGAGCATCAATAGTTGATCGTGATTTGCTTTTGAACACCGCTTACCATTTAGATTGTTGGGATGAGCATCCTAGATAAGGAGCAAAGTATACTTGAATGGCTTGAGTAGCCCGCACAAAAGGATCATTGAGGCCTTTATATCTACTCGTGCAATCAATATCAACAAGGCCATAGCTAGGGTGCACGCACAACTCCGAGACTGAATCAAACCATATACATTTGAATAGAACAATCTTCAAACTCCTATAACCTGCCCCGATATAATGGAATTCAACAATGTCATCAAGAATGCTGTAGTAATCCACATCGCCATCCCCTTTCACACACACTCCCCAAGTAGCCATCGATTTTCCCTTACTGGTCGAAAATGTGTCGAAGAGAAAGTCGTTGACAACATATTGTTTGAAATTTTTAACATAAATTGCTGGGGCGGCTACGATTGCCTTGATCATCTCATTGCCCTCGAGCTACTTGACCTGTGAGCAAATATAGTTCATCTTGATGTCGAATAATTGAAGAAACCAGATCATTCACAGAGAAAAAGTCTTTGTACTTACATATTCTTTCAACCAAAGTGGCCATATATGACGAGTAGTTATCCATGCCTGCTCGATAGTGCTAACACGACCTTTCCTCACCATATCCTCCTCTAATAACCTATGAAATATTTCTCATACCTCAAATGAACTCGTATAACAATGTCAAAAAAGTAAATTACATTACATATTACCTCTCAAACGGTGCAACAAGCTCGCAATTGTTAAGGATATATCTATGAGCAGTCACGGCATCTATCTCATCAAGTGTTGGCTTTTTTTCTGCCCTCTTGTTTTTCTTCTTCTTCTTCTCACATGGAGCATATCTCCCGTTTCTACGAAAGACATCAGGAAGGTCTGAATCATCGTCCTCGTCGCCTCTCCTAGCACAACGGGGAAGATCATTAGCCTTCGTGTCCACACTATTTGCAAAGTTGCTGGCTTCCTCCAAAAGATATGCTTCACATATAGAACCCTCCACGTGTGCTGTGTTTCCAATCTTCTGCTTCAGATGGAAAAAGAACCTAAGAAATCCATTTTTCACGGTGCCATATGTGAATAAAACCATAATATTGAGGACAGTCATAAGTAATATGAATTTAAGCTTGGAAGCCTTTACCTCTCAAATACGTACATCCATCTATAATGAATAGGTATACCTATTTTAGCCTCGGACGGTAGATGGATAGGAAGATGTTCCATGCGGTTGAAGAAAGTAGGAGGCAATAGTCTTTCTAACTTGCAAATAATGTCGGGAATGAACTTCTCCAACCGCTCTATGTCATCACGAGTTATACAGTTCGAGCACAAGTCCCTGAAAAACTGACTCAGCTCTGTGAAACATTTCCATACATTCGGTGGCAATAACTCTCTGAAAGCAACAGGCATTAGTGTCTGCATAAATACGTGACAATCATGACTTTTTATATCTCTTAACTGCCACTCCGACTCATGAATGAATCTGCCAAGGTTGGAAGCATATCCATCAGGAAAATTCAGTTTCTTAACCCACTCACACAACTGCTTTCTTTGCAACTTCTCCAAAACATAAGGAGTTTTCGGCATCAATAACTGGGTCTTACCATTTGGACCAACACTCTTCACCACGTACAATCGCCGTCTCTTGCAATACAGTTCCAAATCTCTCCTTGATTTCATATTGTTTTTTGTTTTGCTTGGCACATCCATCACCGTGTTGAACACGTTATCGAATACATTCTTTTCAATATGCACTGCATCAAGGTTATGACGGATAAGAAGCTGCCTCCAATAGGGAAGGTCCCAAAATATGCTCTTCTTGCTTCAATTGTGGCTCTTATGAAAACCGACTACAGTAACCGACAAGTCATACATTAAACGCTCCCTAGTGGTAGGAATTGCTGAAACCCACTGGAAAATCTTATCTCCACTAGGAATCTCGACTGGGGCGAAAAACTCAGTCTTATTCTTCAGAAAACCACTCTTATTCCTTCTAAAGGGATGGTCCATAAGAAAAAATCGACGAGGTTAAACAAACCATGAATGCTTCCCTCCATGCTTGAGGTGGAATGACTTCGTATTCTCCATACAATAAGGACAAGCCAGACGTCTGACGGTACTCCATCCCGATGACATCCCATATGCAATGAAATCACTGATAGTCCAAACAAAACAAGCCCTCGTGTTAAAAGTTTGCCTCTTATGAACGTCGTATTTCGGCTTTTCAACCTCCCATAAAAACTTCAGCTCCTCGATCAGAGGTTGCAAATAAACCTATAGATTTCTCTTAGGACTCTTCGGACCGGGGATGATCATGTTAAGGAATAAATAAGGCCTTTTCATACACATATTAGGTGGAAGATTTTACGGTGTGAATATGAAAGGCCAACAAGAGTACTCCTTCCCAGGCTTCCCAAATGATGCAAATCTATCTGTGCAAAGCCCTAGACGAACATTGCGTGTCTCCGTAGCGAAGGATGGAAAAGTACGTTCCAAATGTTTCCAAGCCTTGCTATGAGGTGGGGTGTGCCATGATGCCATCAGATCTGCGAGAAATAACGTGCCAAGACATGGCCTCGCTAGTAGAACCGTTGGCATACAACCGCTGCAGCCTAGGAGTAATAGGAAAATATCGAAGCACACTATCACCTGATCGCTTCTTGGACTGTCTCTTCTTCTTGTAACGGTCTACATTGCATATGGAGCATCATCTCAATCCCGCAGATTCTTTCCAAAAAAGCATATAACCGTTCCAATAATCAATCTTATTCACAGGAAGATGCAACCCTTTCATTAGAGACTTGATGTCATAAATGCCTTCCGTCATTATATTCCTAGAAGGGAACACATCCTTTAGTAATTTGCAGATTTCATCCACCGTTCAGTGAGGAAGGTTATATTTCACATTTCAGAGTCAAAAGTCGTGAAGCTACGGCCAATATAGTCATATTATAACCATCATATAGAGGAGATTGAGACGCTTCCAACATATCAAAATAATGCCTTGATTCCGGAGGCGGATCATCATCATGTGTCCTTTCATCTACAGTCTCCCTCTCTTCATAATATTCTGTCGGGAACGCATCAACCAACATATCGACATAATCGTGAAGAGGTTGAAACACATTGGAGGGTCCACCAACATCTATGTTTTGAGGTTAAAACACATTCGAGGGTCCAACCGACTTCTATGTTCCGAGGATTTTGTCCCCATGGTTCACCATGATAGATCCAAACATAGTAATCTTTCGTAAATCCCTTACTGAGAATGTGAAACTCTAAATCATGTATTGTTTGGAATCTGTCATTTTTGCACTTCGTACAAGGGCATCTCAAACAACCAGAAAAACAACCCTCGTCGTGTTGAAGAGGTGTTTTGCAAACTCTTTGACCCTATCAGCAAACTGATCGTTCAAATAAGGACTATTTAGTTGTTCATATATTCAACATCAATACAACTTCATATCAATCGGATTTCTACATTTGAACAAATATGATACATTAAATCAAAAAGAGGAAAGATAGTACATAATTAATGTTCAATTCATGTCCAAATCGTCATTTACACTTAGTCAAAGTCCTATCTATGGTGCACACACTCATGCAGGCCCCAAAGTTAATACAGCACTAGATTACACTCATGTCCAAAACTACACACTCATGTAGTTAATAATTTTAGCTAGATTTCACATTCTCTATTATTTACAGCACCATCAACATAAGAACACCAAACCAACTTCGACTCATGACCATCCAAATTCCATCATCAGGTTCATCACATCAGGTTCATCGATCACTATCATATACCTCCAACATCTTACCAATTTGATGTAAGACAATCCACCTCTTTTACAAAATTCAAAAAAACAATATAACATGAAATGGAGAAAAATCGAGGGTAATAAATACAACTCTCGCTCATAAAATCAGGTTTTAAATAAGTTGTTCTAATCCAAAAATTTTGCACTTCATTATCACTTCTAGGTAAGAGAGTACAGGAAACAATTTGATAGGTAAATGATGAACCAAGATGTTAAAGCAAACAAGGCAAATTTACTTAGCTTGGCTAATTAACCAAATAATACAAATCCAACACCGCATAGAATTATCGCACAGGTCACCAAAAGAAACACAAATAATCAAGGTCACCAAAAATACGTTTTTGAGGGACTTTTTGCAAGATATTAAAATTGAGTCCCAAGAAAAAGAACTTAATAATACTAGAGGGTTGTAAAATCATCAAATCATCCTCTTACGACGAATCAACTCAATCAACAAATCCACATCCAACGACAAAATCATCAACCACCTAACGAAAATCAATGAATAAATTGAAATTAATTTGAGGTAGAGTTTAGAATTTCACACTTCTAGGGTTGCAAAATTTATATATTGGTGGATGTTGTGCACAAAGCGGAGGTGGCCTCGTTAAGTGACGACGGCTTTAACGACGATGACGAAGGCAGGAGACGATGGTTGCCTTGAATGACGATGCTTCCCAACAAGATGACGATGGTTGCCTTGAACGACGTTGATGAAGGCAGGAGATATCTCTGATGGCTCTACACGTCCTCTTCCTCAAGAGAACAGTAGCGACGTCCGCATCCAAGGGAGGAGGCAACAACGAAATGCGAACAATGAGGGTGTGGCGATCAGGGAAGGCGGCGATCAGGCGAGATCAGCGATGAGGGGAGGCGACGCTAAGGCTGTGATAATAATTATGGTTGACCAGATCGATAGATAGTCCAGATATCCGCGTATGTGTTTGTTTTTAGGTCAAAAATTTTGCAATGGCATCTATCACGAATATTTATTTAATACAACAACAACAACAAATCAAGTCTTTATCCCATCAAGTGGGATCGGTTACATGAATACGACGACATCATTCCAATCTGCCGTGTACATCATCTTCTGTAAGATTATGATAGGCCACATCATGCTTCAAGGTTTCTCTCATGATCTTTTTTGGTCTTCCTTGTCCTCTCTTGGCATGTTCTAACTCCTAAGCTTTACATCTCCTAATAGAAGGTGTGACTGGCTTACGTTTCACATGATCATACCATCTTAGTCGTGACTCCCTCATCTTATCGTCTATTGGAGCCACACCTACTTTCTGTCTCATAACTTCATTTCGTATCCTATCTATTCTTGTATGTCCACACATCCACTTAACAGTTTCATCTCGTTTACACACATCTTTTGTACATGTTGCCACTTAATTGCCCAACATTCTCACCCATACAGCATCGCTAATCGAATAGCTGTCTTGTAAAAATTTTCTTTTAATTTGGTAGGTATTTTAGGATCACATAGCACCCCTGAAGCGCCCTTCCATTTTAGCCAACCTGTTTTAATCCTATGATCAATATCTGCATCAACTCCTCCATTCTTATGTAGCATCAAACTTAAATATTTGAAAGAACCGGTTTTAGGGAGAGACTATATTCCCAACAATACATTCTCACTATTTGTTTGACTACTCTCATTAAAGACACATTTCATATATTCTGTCTTGGTTCTACTGATCCTTAACCCCTTACTTTCCAACGTCTTCCTCCAAATCTCAAGTTTTCATTCACCCCTTCTTTCGTATCGTCCACCAAAGCAATATTATCAGGGAAAAGTAAACACCATGATACTTCATCTTGTATATACCTAGTGAGATCATTCATTACTAAGGTGAAAAGGTATGGGCTCAAAGTTGATCCTTGGTGTAAACCCACTTTAATAGGAAAAGCATTCGTTTCACCAACATGGGTTCGTACACATGTAGCAGCTTCTTCATGCATGTCTTTCACAATCTCGATATACCTACTTGTCACTCCCTTCTTTTCTAAAGTTTTTCAAATCACTTCTCTTGAAACAGAATCATACGCCTTTTCCAGATCGACAAAAAACCATATGTAAATTCTTCTTCTCTATTCTAAAACATTCCACTACACATCGCAAAAGGTAAATAGCTTCCATGGTTGACCTACCAAGCATGAAACCAAACTAATTTTCAGTCACCCATGTAGCTTTTTTTAACCTTTTCTCTATCACTTTCTCCCATAACTTCATACTGTGAGTCATAAGTTTGATTCCTGCATAATTGGAGTAGTTTTGAACATCTTTTTTGTTGTTTTATATGGGAATCAAAGTACTCCTTCTCCACTCATCAGGCATCTTTCTATCTATCAAAATTCTATTAAAGAGTTTTGTCAACCAATTAACTCATTCTATCCCAAGGCATTTTCAAGTTTCGATCGGGATTTCATCTGGACCTATAGACTTTCTTGTGCTCATCCGCTTTAAAGCCTCCTTAACTTCCTCTGTCCTAATGTGGCGAAAGTAACATCGGTTCATCATCGCATCTACATTCCCACTTGTTTCATTCAGAGGCACTTCCCTTGTGTCATTAAAGGATTTGTCAAAATACTCTCTCCATCTTTCCTTAATGTCCTCATCAGTCGTAAGAATATGCTCGGCATCGTCCTTAACATACTTTACCTGGCCTAAATCCTTAGTTCTTCTGTCTCTTGATCTAGCTAACTTAAAGAGTTCTTTTTCCCCCTCTTTTGTGTTCAATTTTTCATACAACTTCTCATACGATTTATTCTTCGAATCGCTCACAGCATATTTAACTTCTTTTTTTGCGCGTCTATACTTCTCCAAATTTTCATCACTGTGACATTTAAACAAAGCCTTGTAACATTTTTTCTTATATTTTATCTTATTTTGAATCTCTTTACTCCACCACCACTCCTCTTTATCCAACGGTGGTTGGCCCTTAGATTGTCCTAATGTCTTCTTCGCTACACGTCGGATACAATCAGTCATCGCATCCCGCATCTCACATGCACTCCCGTCAAATGTCCATGGACCTTCTCTCAATAACCTCTCTCTGAAAAAATTTTGCTCATCTCCTTTTAAGTTTCACCATTTTGTCCTTATGAGATTACATTTTGTTTTCTTCTTCTTTTCTATTTGAGACAGAAATATATCTATAACTAACAAATGGTGCTGAGTGGTCAAACATTCTCCTGGGATAACCTTACAGTCCTTGCAATCCTTCAGGTCTCTTCGCCTCATAAGAAAGTAATCAATCTGAGACTTGCATAAACCACTCTTAAAGGTTATCAAATGCTCTTCATGCTTTTTAAAGAAGGTATTCGCAATCATAAAGTCATATATTTCTCTCACCAAAATCAAATCCTCCGTGAACCTCTGAGAAACAATCTTTCTCCTCACCGACATATCCATTTAGATCCCCACCAATAAAGACTTTTTCTCTCTCAGGGATCGACTGCACTATTTTGTCCATGTCTTCCTAAACCTGAACCTTAGCATCTTCTCTAAGACTTACTTGCGGGGCATAAGCACTTATCACATTAATCACTTCCTTCCCAATTAACACCTTAATAGAAATCACCCTATCTCTCCAACGCTTGATACTAACCATATTTTCTACCAACTGTTTATGCATAATTATAGCAACTCCATTCCTAGTCCGACTTTGACCACAATACCATAACTTGAATCCCGTACTTTGAATAAGCTTAGCCTTATTTTCAGTTCACTTCGTCTCTTACAAGCAAGCGATATGAATCCCCCTTTTAACCATTGTATCTACTACCTCTAAAAGTTTTTCATTTAAGGTCCCAATGTTCCAACCAGCTAAACGAACTCTATTTTTCTATACTAACTTTTTGAACCGCATCCGTCCGTGATACTGGAACCCTTTGCTCATTTTTCGAAGCACTCAGGTTGTGCAACGCGTTGCTGCTGAGGTACGCCCCAAGGAAATTTTCACAAGTCGTCATATTCATGTTGAAAGATCCAACGCACGTGTTGGTTGTCGGCTACCTAACACACAACCCTCACCATTTTATCCGGACTTGGGACCGGATAGGAACGGAATAAAAATCCCCAATGTAGGTAGGTTTCCAATATTTATTTAAAGAATTATTTTAATTTTTTTAACTTGCAACGGATTCTATCACAGATATTTATAATTTTTTTGAAAATTACAAGTTTTCATACTAACGATGGATACTGTCGATAATATAGGTCTTGATATTTAATTTTAACCTTCGCGACGGATTCTGTCACAAAATTAGAGTTTTTGATAAAATGGAGAAAAGTCTTCCGAGTGTTAGTAATGAAAAACTTCGCGACGAATTCTGTCACAAAATTATTTTTTTGATAAAATAGAGAAAATTCTTCTAAGTGTTAGTAATGAAAAACTTGCGACGAGTTCCGTCGCAAAAATATAACCCTCAAAACCCTAAATGTACCCGAACAATTAAACCCTAACCCTAAAAGTTAAATATGAACTTTTTTATGTGCCTTGGATATTCATATGCAGGCTATATCATCAAGATAAGATGAAATTAAAAGATTTAATTTTATTTTTTTTATGTTTTATGACTTTTGCTACATAATTAAGGTTGTAAGATAATTGTTACTAATTTAAAGTTTAATGTTATGCTAATGAAAAGAATATTATAAAAAATAAAAAATTCCTTACAATTAGTTATTAAAAGATGTAAGGTTCAACAATTTACTGCTTTATATATTAAAAATGTACATTTTCATGATGTAAAACAAGTTTTGCCCAAAAATTTATAACTTTTAGTGACGAATTCTATTGCAAAACATATAGGATCATGTAAACTTTACGACGGGAACCGTCGCCATTTTCTTTATTATTAAACTTTATTTTTTTTAATCAAAATAGAATTACGTCCTTAAAAACAACACCATTATTGTGACGGATTCCATCGCAAAAGTCGATTGAATTTTATATATAATATCATAAATAATATTTCTTTCAGTTTGATTTCTTAAACACGAAAAATATACAACAAAATCAACATAATGAATATTTCGTGACGGGAACCGTCGACAATTTTTATATATATTTTTTTTTATAAATAAAAATTACATTTCTAAATAAAGTGAAAAGTTTGTGACGGATTCCAACGCAAAACCTAGTATAGTTTGCGACGGATGTTGACTTTCCGTCACTAATTTTTTTTTCTTTTTTGTTTTTCCTTGAAACTTTTTTGCCGACAGACCCGTCGTAAATATTGGTATTATAACGACGGATGAGATACTTCACAAAATTTTTCCGTCACTAAATTGCTATTTTTTTGTAGTGTACTATAATTGGACTCCTAACATCTCGAGCAATTCTCTCCAAAATAAACTCAAAAAGTCTACGTCCTTGTCACTAATAATTTTCTGAGGCAACCCATGCAAGCGAAACATAGTATCCATGAACACCACAGCCACTGAAGAAGCAGAATAAGGGTGAGAGAAAGGCATGAGGTGACTATACTTGCTAAACATGTCCACCACCATCAAAAAAACCTCTTTATCCTGTGAAGGAGGTAACCCAACAATAAAATCCATCAAGATCTCAACCCATGCTTGAGAAGGAACTAGCAGAGGCTGCAACAAACCAGGGGAGGCCATTGTCTCGTACTTGTACCTCTGACATATATCACATCCCCCAATATAATTCCTCACATCCTTCCTCAACCCCTTTCAATTAAACAGTTCAGATACGCTCTTCATGGTGGCCCTGACCCCTGAGTGTCCTGACTAAGGAGAGTCATGCATCATACTAATCAAGTCCCTTCTTAAATTCCCCACTGTTGAAATCATCAGTTTTCCCTTCCTTCGTAATTCTCCTTGTGCCCAAGTATGCTTTCCTTGTTGTATCTTTCCTTGTTCATTCTCCTATATCAGCCTCTTAAGCTCAGCATCTTCATCTCATCCCTTCTTGACCCTATCCAATAGATGTGAGGAGAGTGTATGCACTACCAAGGCAATAAGCTAACTGTTAGGAATTCCAGAGAGTGCATCAGCTGCTAGATTTTCCTTTCCCCTCTTATAGATGATGTCGTAGTCATAACTCATAAGTTTGGACAACCATTTCGATTGGGATTAAGAGGCTATCCTGTGCTCAAATAAGCACTTGAGACTTTGATGATCAGTCAACACTGAAGAATATCTTTCCAACAAGTATGGCCTCCATTTCTCCACAACATAGACAAGAGCCAACTTTTTTTTTTATCATATACCGACATAGCAGCATTCTTAGGGGAAAGTGAGATGCTTATGAATGCAATGGGGTGCCCCACTGGGTAGAGCACTGGTCATAGCCGTTTTGAGAGCATCAAAACTCTTCTGAGCTTCCTGTGACCACACAAACCTATCTTTCTTCAACGGCTCTGTCAACGGTTTACTAATCTGCCCATATCCCCTGATGAACCTCCTATAATATCCAGTCAAACCTAGGAACCCTCTCAACTGCTTAAGGGTTACAAGAGGAGGCCACTTTACCATGGCTTCCACCTTTCGAAGATCAGTTGATACCCCGTTCCCTTACATTATATGCCAAAAATATTCCACTTCAGAAGCACCAAAAATACATTTGGCCATCTTAGCATAGAGGTTGTGACATCTTAGTAACTCAAGGACTGTCCTAAGATGCTGGAGGTGAAGATCCCAGGAAGGGCTGAATTAAAATGCCATCGATGAACACAAAGACAAACCTTCTTAGATGAGGCCTAAAGAGATCATTAAACGGGTCGTAGAAGGTAAAAGACGCATTAATCAAGCCAAAGTGCATGACTAAGAACTCATAATGCCCCTTATGTGTTCGAAAGGCTGTCTTGGATACATCTCTAGGGTGCATCCTTATTTGGTGATAGCCTGACCTCAGATCCAACCTAGAATACACACTCGAACCATGTAACTCATCAAGTAACTCCTCTATTACTGGAATGAGGTACTTATTCTTCACCGTATGTTTATTCAACTCCCTACAATCAATGCACATCCTCCAAGCTGAGCCATCCTTCTTCCTAACCAACACCACGGGTGAAATGTAGGGACTGGTACTGACAAATAACCCCTTCATCTAACAACCAACTGATCAATCACATCCTTTTGAATGTTAGGATACCTATAGGGCCTTACATTCACAGGTGAGGAACCCTCTTTGAGGATAATCCTATCTAGGAGCAGGCTATACGCCATTAGCCATTTTTGGATTAAAGGGAGCTCGAGGAGTTGATAGCAACCTTTCTCTAAAATAGCAGCTATAGTGTTTTCTTGCAACCTAGCGAAGGATACTGCATGGGCTAGTGTTCGTGTTGAGGTGATGTGTTAGAATTCTATCCCTGGTCCAGATTCGTGGAGAATAGGAGAATGTGCATTTTTTTGCGATTAGTTCTCCGGAGGTTTAGATTTATTTGTGTTTAAATCTTTTATTTGAACCAATCAAAATTTAGGAAGTTAGGATTATTATGTGGGTTTATAAATAATCTATGTAACAACAATCTCTATATCTCAGTTTTCTCCATAGTGGATTTTTCGTCGACGACCGTTGGTTTTTCTTCCCCTTGAGGGTTTTCCCACGTAAATCATGTGTCTCTTCTCCTTTATTGCTTAATCATTGTGTGAGTCGATCCTAACCAGTTATGTGGAAAAATAAATTATTGAGGTTATGTGGTGAGTTGATTACCCACATTGACATTTGTGTAAAAAAAGAGTAGCTTATATATGTGAAAAATCATAACCTACTAGCCATGGCTTTTGAGTTAAAAGATGGGCCCAGTTCATATGTGTAATTTGTTTAGGCCTAGTTTAGGGTGTTGGGCTCTCCTCTTGAGCTCTCCATCTAAATCCCCACAACTACTATCAGAGCCCATGGTACGTTGGGTTAAACAGAGCACGGTGCGGTGGGCCCAGATAGATGCAAAGGGAGTGGGTCATGTGGATGCTACTCACCCATAAAGGGATAGAAAAGAGAACAGCTCATATATGTGAAAATCTCAGAGCCTACTAGCCATGATTTTTGGGTTAAAAGATAGACCCACTTCATATACGTAAGTTATTCAGGCCCAGTTTGTCTGGCTAACTGCTGTTCTTGTAGATTGACTACGTTAACCAATTCTCGTAGTATGGCCATCTCGTTCTCATTTCGCTCGAAATTACCTTGAATTAGGTCACGGAGCTCAGTTCTCATCCCTTCGATCAACTCCTTAAACTGATTCGTGAATCAATTCGTCAACTCTGTTACGAACGGGTCTGTTAATTATAACACAAACAATAATAAGTGCGCAGAATAAATGAGACAAATATTTTTACGTGGAAACCCTTGCGGGAAAAATCACGGACGGTCGCCGATGACGAAGAATCTACTAATCAAACGACAAAATACAAAAGGAGCTACACCCAAAACATCGAGAATCTCACAATAAGGGATAGAGATAATAATCTCTAAAATAATTCTCTTAAACCCTCAATGTGTTTTTACATGTGTGTATGTGGACCCAATGGAAAACCACTTCTCTCCTTATCCTCTGCGCCTTCTCTTTCCCCTGCTCTCCTTCCTCTCGTTTCTTCTCCTTTCTCTGAAATCTGCTCTCTCTGCACTTTCACACTTCTCTCACAGCTTCTGCTCTCTTTCTCATATACATCAAAATGAAAAATCCACACGGAACAAACATGGAAACAGGCACGCGGAAAAGCGTAGAAGGCGTGACACAATGGAGAAGAAACGCGGATTGCTACGCGGATTTGAGGCATACTTTTCAACAAACTCCTCTTCCAACGACCTCTGATACCCCTTCAATCTTGTATCCTTAGCCATCGGAGCGACCAACTCTGATACCAAATGATAAGCCAACAATGACGTTGAGTGAATTTGAGACGAGAGAGAGAGAAATGAATTATTCTGTTGGTGGTTACAACAACCAATCCAAGGCCTTATAAATGACCCGGACACCAGCTCACGGACAGCTTAGCACAGACATCTCCTAACAACTCGCCATGTTCTCTTCACGTGCCCCCCTTATTCACAAAAGGAAACATTACAGGAATAAGCAAAAGAAAAAGAGCCTAAGCTCAGTACTGCGCATAACATTGGTTTTGGAGATCGAGAGCGGGAAGAAATTAGGGTTGGAACTACGAAGAGTGAAGATGATTACGCAGCCATTATTTGTCTATTTTCTGATTGAAAAAGATGGACTTGAGGGTGTGTTTGTTTTGGGAATTAAAAGTGTGGGATAGGATTAATAGTTTTCCTTATTATTTATCTCATGTTTATTTTGACATTTTACAATTTAAGACAAAAGGATAATTAGTTTCGTTTAAGTAACTTAATTCCCATATAGGGGACTAAGGGACGGATGGGATAAATAGTCCAAGGATTAATAGTCTCATGAGACTAAGTAGCAGGGGAGGAAGGAAGGGATAAACAGTGCAGGGATCAATAGTATCATGGGATAAACTGTTTATATAGAAAATAATCATGTTTAATCTTATTCTCGTTTGTTTCACATATTTGGACTCTAGATTGGACTAATTAATCCTATCATAACTGTCGTAAACAAACACAAAACTAAACATTATATTACACAAAAATAAATAATCTCAAAACTATAATCCCGAGATTAACAATACCACCATCTCCTATTTCAAAACCAACACACCCTGAAAGTTTGCTGGAGAGAACCATTGTCCAAGTAGTCGAGTGAGGCGGACAGTTCAGACCCCTGATCTGCAAGCATCGGCCCAATCAATAAACGGACCAGTACAACACTTAGCCCAATTCATTTCCGGGCAAGGCCCAACTTCACTTGAACCCGCAAATCATCCATATTCATAGACATCATTCTTACCCCACGCACCGCCACCGGAAACCGCTCTCTCCTCCGCCGCCGTCGTTACCCGAAACCGCTCTCTCGTCTCGGTAATCTTCTTATCTTTGCTAGATTATTCTCGCTCTTGGCTGGCATTTTGCGTTATTGCTGTTTTAGCTCACCGCTCAACAATGAGAATTTCTCCTGTTCTCTAGAGGTACAATGTCACATTGTGTCCGTCAAGCGCTTAGGTTAACAAGACGTGTCTCGACTTTTATTTTTTCATTGAGATCCGATTGGATTGGATCAGACAGTTTACGACAGCAACAAACAAACAACCAAGATGATCCCGTCGATTAACAAAATAGGTCCACGCAGCAATGTCTTGTTGATGACGGTATTTGGGAGTTTTGTTGCCTTAGCAGACAGCCTTTTCTCTCACTTGTAGGTCCTCGAAAGATAAAAATAGCAAATCCACAATTCCACATAATCCCACATAATCCCATCTTGACTGTTAGTCCTGAGAAGATGATCTGGAAAAAACGGTTGTGTTGTTGGAGGAGGGTTTAGGTGTTACTGAGTTAAGTTCATTTTCATTGATTGAAATGGAGAGTCTAGGGGTTACTGGCATTTCTATCTTGCATCTGATCACGATGAGAAATCAACATGAAAAATTAGGGATAATGGTGGGATGCTTTGAATTACGACATCGGGAGGAGACTATTTATGTTTGCACAATCCGTAGCTCTTCTGTAAGCAGGAGGAGACTAGTTTAATAGGAGGAAAAAGAGTTTCTTATTTTATACAACGTATGTGAGGATTTTCTCCAGAGTTGATACGAGTTTCCTCTTAACATAACATCGATTTTGGATTAAATAGCGAAAAAACTGAGATCTGTTGTTTCCTTTGGGTGATATGTGATATATCATCCTTTTGAGTGATTTCCAACATCTGCATCTTAATCCGACCTGGACTGCCAGAGATTAGGTTCATTGATACATACTTGACATCCAAGTCGTCTTGCATCGCTCCCGCTCTCCTTTGCACCACGTTCTGAGCCTATGTTGGCAGCTTAGCCGTGTATCTTAAGGTTTCCTAGTCGAAGAGCCCTCCTCCCGGTCCTCCATGTGATGCCAGATTGTTGATCTGTTTTAGCATTGTTTGGTATTGTTGTTCTGTTTTCTTCTTTAACATTTTTTAATTTTGTGTTCAAAGAAACGTAAACATAAAACATTAGTGATACCATTAGAGTCCTTAGGAACAAGTAATGCTCTAATCTGTTCCATCGCTGGGTCGTCCCTTCAAATTTCATAATGTAAGCAAGGTTTTGCGATCTTCCCGGATGGAATCATACAGATCTTTGGGACATACACCTTATGTCGAACATGAGTTGGCGAGGGATATGTCCCTCAACTCAGTATTAGGCTTTACATAGTTTGCATAGGGATATGACTAAAACTGAGATATGTGCAGATTTTCTGTTGACGGGTTTTGCCAATCACCAATGCTTTCTGCCTTTCTGGGTTTCCAAAAGATTTGACTGTCTGTGAGAAAAAAGTCCATATGAGTTGTGTCCCTGCTAGTTTCTCTTATATTTGGACCCTACTTATTGAGTTATTGTGGAAAGCTCCAGATGATGTTGGGTTCAACCAATCAGGGAAAATACCTTTGCCCTTTTTCACTTTTGGAATTACAAAAATACCCATCCTATTACTCTCCGGTCAATCAGATTTATCCAGTATCAAAGACACTCATTTAGAGCAGATTTTAGGATTGGAAGATATACACACCTTACCTCGCGAACTGAGTGGTTGTTCCCTTCGAGAGTTAAAACCTATAATCAGGTGCTCAAGAGTCTTTAAACCATGGTTTGTCGTATCGATACGTATCGGTCGATACGGGCCGATATGTATTGTTTTGCTAAAAATCGATTCCGGTACCCCCGATACAAGCAATTCGATTGTATCGAGGACGTATCGGTCGATATAGTCGATGCGTATCATGTATCGGTCCGATACAGGGCGATACGGACGATACGTATCATTTTGATTAAAACTAATTATTTTTTCCCCTTTGATCAAGGGATCGGCACATCATTTTTTTTTCCACTTTTCTCACTTTTAAGACCAACTAAAACCGAATCGAAAAGTGGAAGTTGCTTTACCTGGTGAGGGTGATGATGCCTCTCTTAACCCTAGTTCCCATGATGATGGTGATCGTTGTGACACTAATCTCCCCACAATGGATGATAATGATAATGACGATGATGTGTGGGTATCGTGGATATGGCGGCTACGACAGATATAGTTTCGGTGCATCAGGAACACAATATGAAGACGCTTGTCATTCTTCATTTATTTGAAGTATGTTGTATTATAGTATGTTAGATTGATATGTTTTTCAATATTCCTTTGCACTTAACGTGCTTTAACTTAACATTTAAACTTTTGAGTTGTTGGCTTTATATTTTTTGTGTTATTTTAGTATTTGTTGTTAATTGTTATGCTTGTTATAACGTTTTTAATGTGATTCGAAGCTTATTTTGTTATATAAAATGAGTAAAACTCCATATTAGTCCGTATTAGTTCGTATTTGTCCATATTGGTATGTATTAGTGATACGTATCGTTTTATGAAAAACCGATATGGACATAGTTTCCGATACGACGAACCTTGCTTTAAACTCATCCTCTAGAAATCGAAAAGATTGGTTGTCTAACTCCCTTTCCCCTTCATCAAAAAGAAAAAGGAGGAAATCTAAGCGCTAGAGCACCTTGGAAATTCATGGAGGTTTAGCTTTGATATATGACTCGTTACCTTTTCCTGTGGTTGACATTTCTCCATTGGTGTGTTAAGCATGTAGTCCCCCACCTAATAAAGTTAGTTTAAGGACAATACTTTAACTAATTACACAAACCATTCATTTTAGTCATATACTTTTGAGAACAAACCATTCCCTTTGAAAGCTCCATAATCACAGGGAAAAGAAAAAAGATGATCCAAGAACTGATACCATATGCAAGCTTGACATTGATCATCTTCATCGTGCTAACCTGTCTCGCTCTTCTCCTCTTCCATGTCGTATACCAGCGGTGCCTCCTCCGGTCATCCTGCAGCCGGAGTCACGGACTTGACTCCTCGACCCTTAAAAAGTTGCCTGTGTTTCCTTATTCTGATATGAAGGGAGTCGGGATCAGGAACAGCGAGCAGCAGTTGGAGTGTGCGGTTTGCTTGAGTGCGTTCGAGGGTCATGAGATGCTGCGGTTGTTGCCTAGGTGCGGTCATGCTTTCCATACTCAGTGTGTTGATCCGTGGCTTGCTAACCACACGACTTGCCCTTATTGTCGTGGTAACCTTTTGACTAGAACCGGTGAGGTGAGACATGTTTTCATGGTGATGTCGGATGAGTTGGGTGGAGAGGGTAGTGATGCTGCATCAACTGATAGTGTGGCAGTGGCCGTGGATGAAATTATTCATTTGCAGGACTACCAGCAGCACCAAGACAGTTTACGGCGTGAACGTTCTTTGAGAGTTGATCACGATGGAAGCTTGGGGTCGTTAGTGGAGAATCCGATTTGTGAGAAGGGAATTGGCGCTGTCGTGGATAACAAAATGGCCGTGTCAAGATCACCGGATGCGGCGGTTTAGTTGCTAGTGATCCTCGTTGTTTATGGCAGAAAACCAAGTGCTTAGAGTTTCCTTAGCTTGGTTAGTTATTTTATACAGTTTTACGATTCAGCCGATCAGATTGATGTTTAGATGTTGGATTGCGAAGGAGAATTTTCCGACATAGGAATGAAGTTGGAGTTTGACAAGAAGAAGTCCCATTGTTCGAGCATCTGCGTTCGGAAACATGAGGATAGTTGCCGAGTTAATGTTAGTCCATCAATAATCTCGTGGCAGCGTCGGGTGTTGGCATTCAAGAGATGATTAATCGAGTCCATTGATGCAAGATATGAAAGCCTATGCTCGCATACTCTGGTCTCTCGAGAGTTCAGGCTCCGAAGAGCATTGTGTGATCAACTTCACTTGCTCTGTATAACGGAAATCAGGAACCGGTGTCCTTCAATTGCAAATTCAAAGACACCTTTGAGTGTCTCATGTTGGGTTTATGAACTATCTTGCAAAGATCATATTCAGATAAATGTTGCACTTCGCTGAGTGATGGACGAGTTCCATCACAGGAACTAGCTCGAAGATGTGTCACGATCGGTTTGGATGACTGTCGTAGTTGGTAAGATAAGAGCAACTACACATTGTAACAACTCCCTTTTACTTTTAATGACTAGATTCGGTTGTGGAACGACAAAGTTTACTTGAGCTACTTGATAGGAACACTAGCCAATGGTACCACGTCGATGTAATTTGTCCTGAACTCGAAGTCAACTCCAAGAGCAATGCTCTGAACAATGGGACTTCTTCTTGCCATATATAGAGTGCAGACCACTAGCAGAATCATATATAGCGCCTTTTTCTTGAATTTTATTATCGATGTAAAATAATTGTGATTTTGTGAATTAAAGGTCCAATAAAAAGTCCAACTCATTAAACCAAAAGCTTATGAAAAAAAAGGAAGTAACACCTCATGGATTTTTAAATCCATCACCTCCTAAGATGGTGACAAGTATCCACCGTGTAAAGGATGAATAGTATTTTATAAGTATTCTCATTTACTATCTAAAAAAAATAAGATTTTTTGGATTTCAACTCAGTATTGATCTCCATTTTTGGATAGAAACTGATTTAGGCATCAGAATCGGTCTCCGAGGATCACACTTTGGGCCTAATTAATCGAACTTGTTGTTTCTGAACTGTGCATGTTTCCACGTTTGGATCAGGACCCAAATCATCCAATCCAACAACCCCAGCCTGGATCTCCGATCTCAGGCCCGACTTCCGAACTCGGATCCGACCTCCCGAGTGTGGCACAAACAGTTATATTACGAATCATAGGATTCGTATCCAGCAGTCCATAATCCGGGTTTGTTAATCAACTGGTTTGTGTTAGATGGTATTGCAAGTCCCGCCTAGCGGAACAAGTCTTGATTGGTTTTCGACTGGGACATCGTTGAGGGGTTAGCCAGTTCCCGTTCATCGAAATAGCGGTAGAACTATCCTAGATTGGTTTTCCAAACTGTTATACTGCATATCCAAGGACATGTATAGAGTTTTATGGGCATTCTAAGCAATCAACACGACGTGAGAACTTTATCGGTAGGAGCTGGTTGCAGCGTCGTTTGGATGTCGTTACAGGAGTCTCATCTTCTTGATACATTAGGTATACTGGAAAAAACTGGTGCCGCTGGTGTCGTTATGGTTATCCTAGCTGTAAAAATGTATGTGGTGGTCATCGTGTTGGTTATCGAGGCTAATACGTTGCATTCGCGGACATCGTGATTCGAACTTGGAGAGGTTGTCCAAGTTCTCAAAAATATGAATGGGATATCCTTCGAACGTGATTTGATCTGTATGTGCATATCGTTTTCTTAATAATAAATAGTGGAGTAAACATCATGTTGTAATTGATGACACCTAAGTCGAGAACGAACGCTCCATTCTTTCCAGTTGTCTGGGTCCACGTTTGTTCTATGAATTTTCTTTTAGATGGATGTTTATAAAAAATAAAAAAAAAGTTTTAGATGGATGCTTATTTAAAGGGAAAATGAAAGCAGCAGCTAAGATTGTTAAAATAAAGATCGAATCGATTATCGAAATCAATAAATGAAAATCAACCGAATTGATTATTAAATGATTCGGTTATGATTTACGAAATGAAAACACGGTTTAAAATCGAACCGGATCGAGAAATCAATGATAAACCAATTAACCGAACCATTTATGATCGATTATCGAACCGTTTAAAATTAATTATCGTAATTGTTACACATAAGATTGTTAAACTTAAATATCAAACACAAAATATTATTTTAAACCTAAGATAACATAATATCCTTAATATTGTGGATATTGTCTTTATTTTTATTTTTTGTTAACAATTGAAATAAAAACCTTCAGTCATACTTTTTATTTTTCTGGTCGAATATTTTTATTTGGTTAATAAGAAAGTCATTTGTTCATATATTTTTAGTATAATTTATGTCATTCTCTTTTTTTAAATCTATATATCTAATTTTTATTTTTTTTGCAAACATGTGTGTAAAAATTTCTTAAGTAATTTTAATGAACGATATATATAATTAGAATCTCAAAATATTTAAGATAAAATCGTAAAAAATTGTTAAAAAATCATGCAAAAAAAACCCTTTAAAAACCGAATAGATTAATAAGTGATTTTGGTTTTGATTTTCAAACCGACTAATTAATCGATTTAGTTTTTTTTTTTATTGCAAAACCAAACCGTCAGAAAACCGACCTGATTAACACCTTTAGCAACAGCAAACTGCTCATGGTAGGGCAGAAATAATAAAATGACATTCAAATCAATCATCATTTAATTTTTTTTTATTGTTTTGAATGTAAAAAACAGCGGAATTCTATTAGGATCACTGTCCATGAACAGCTTCAACTACAGCTCCTTTTTATCGTATTTTATTGAAAAAATTCTTGATAAGTATTCATATATTATTTTAATTATAGCTCTTTTTTATCGTATTTTATTGGGAGAATTCTTGACGTACTGATTACTGAGGTTAACATATTAATTCTCAAAAGGTTGACGTACCAATTCCCATGGACTAATGTTCTTTTTCACAATTATTACCGTCTTTCTTTGTCGCTGATCCTTACCGAGGAGAACGACATTCAAGCGCGTACTACAAACCAAACAAAAAAAAAATGAAATGAAAGAAGAAGCAATAATATGAATGAAGAAGATTTATTGTGATAAAATAAGATATACGATAGTTTTTCGGTATACTTCGAATTCCTATTTTTATTATATTTAAACATTGCGTATAATGTATTATGAAAAACAGACATATTATAAATGAAAAAAGACGTATTGAATAAAAAACGTATTATGAAAATGATAATCTTTTTAAAAAACATACTATTATATTATATTAGATTTTCAGAGAAACACCATCCCGTTGTGGCCGCCACTAACTGCAACATGTGAACAAGGGGGCAAGACTGAACTCACATTTGCACAATCGCATAATATATGCTTACATTCTACACTGTATATTAGAATCTGTGAGGAGATATAGGCATGTAAGCTGTCATGAAATAGTTATCATCGTTGACTTAACATTGACCAAATCAGTCTGTAACATTCTTTATAAATTCGAAGAAGCATACTCTCAAAATTCTAACAACAAACATTATAGAATATCGAACCCAAATAATCAAACCAAAAGAACAGAAAACCAATGTCAGACAAACAGCGTTAAAAAGCTATCATTCACCGCAATTGAGATCGTTGCTTCATGATTTCATCGGAGATGAGCCAGCGACCGATCTCTGCCCTAGTTTCGGGAATCAATTGGGCATCGTCAACAATGAGGAGTAACAATCGATAGAAAGTAGTATGAAAGAATTGATCGGGAATCGATGAAGTAGACCAGAAGTTCGGCGATGGTGGTCGGAATCGCGACGGTAGAAATATGAATGAGAATTGAAGGATCTTTCGATTTTGGATTTGAGAATTCGATTAGGTTTTATTGTTTGAAATTTGGGGAAAGTTGGGAGAATTTCTGGGGTTCGATTTGGGGGCAATTTGTGTCCAATTTTTGAGATTTAGAGAAAGAATTTGATAAAGGAAATAAAGAAGGATGAAAAAAAATGATACATGAGAATTAATTTGACAAAGGCGATATCTTTAGATAATTTTTTTTATTTTATTTGTATTCTTTTAAAATCTAACCAAAATTTTATCTACCGAGATTATTGGTGCCTCCTGGGATACATTAAGAGCTTTGATTTATCATGCTCTCTCGGCAAGTTGCTATTATATGATTTGGGACTTTGATGACCTATTGTCGGACATCATTGATAACAGGAGTGAGCAAAAATTTCCGGACCGTATTGGACCGGATCAAAATCGCGAGATATCGAACCATATCGAACTTGTACTGGTTGAGTTTGATGGGTACGAGATTAAACGTCACGAGATATTGAAAATTTGGTATGGTACGGGAATTTTTTAGGAATCGGACCGGTCGTATCGGACAAAATTTCATATGATGTATTGTTATTATATCAAACTTATAAGAAACATATTGTTTTAAACCTTAGAATATATTTCCTCCAAGATGTAATGTATCACTGAAGACCAACCTCAATTCTTCTTTATACAAATCATTCAATGAAAATTATGCCATCACATAACTCTCCATATATATAGCCCCTAACTCGACAATTTGATTATATATGTTGATATGTTGATTTTTCATCTTTTATTTCCTCTTTATAATGTTATTATATGTTTATATTTGTTTTTGTTGTAAAAATAAGATGCATGGCTAAAGTGAAAAGAATGAAAAATAACATCAAAAGTTCATTTGTAATTTTAGTAACTCATTTGTTTTTCGTCCCGATCGGTATCGGATTTCCCATATCGAAAGATCGAGAAACCGATTTCGAAAATTCGGGATGGAACGAGACCAACTATTTTTGTATTATCGAGAAACTAGTCGATATCGGATTTTTCATATCAAAAATTGGGACGAAACGAAAAACGGTCCGATATCAGATCATCCTATCCCATACATATCCCTAATTGATAATGTAAGCAAAAAAACTCCATGGTTCCCCAAAGGTTAACACCCCATTCATCCAAAAAAATTCTCAGTCTTTTGTAATGCTTGAGATCGTTCAATCTGTATTATCTAAAATGATATTTAATCATATTTTATAATTCATATCAAAGTTTAATCATGTAACAGCTGATGGATCAGGCGACATGTCATGATTGACTTAAATAATTATTGACAAACTCACATATATAATACATTCTCTTGATGAAGTCGTTGATAACATCTCTTGTTCAACTGTGATCTAGGCAGTGATCCTCTCCAAACAAAAATTCAGATCCAAGACCAAACATTCACAAATATTATATATTACAATGCCCAGATCAGCGTAGACTTCGACCACGCCTATATCCTTTGCAGAAATTTTCCAAACCTTTAACCCCAAAATTCAACACAAAAAAGAAGAACAAAATACTATGAACACAGTCAAATTTGATCACGTGACCCGTCCACCTCAGTAACCCCCGCCACGTCACCCTTAGCCACGTCATCAACACCCTTCACCGACCCCCACCGAGTCAACCACGACGGAGTCGTAAACCCAAACACCCACCGGTCCGACCGTCCACTCCGGTCCGACCGGACACTCCCGAATCTCCCTCTCCAACCGCTCCCTTCCCCTCCACTCGTCCGTTTCCCGCGCCGCAAGCTCGCGACACTTGGGACCCTCTCGAGGCAGCTCGCGCTCCGAGTCAGCACTTTCCCCCTCGTCATCAGCTCCCTCCTCACCTCGTCGGGTAACCGGAGCGTGAAACGGTCCATGCTCTCCCATCGCTTCACTGCCACGTGGCCGGTCGAGTTGGACCGGGTGATTAAGCGGCCTATCCATTTTGGGGCGGTTCGGCGGGTTCGGTTCCGGTTCAGGTATTGGCTTAGGTCGAGGAGCTCTGGTTGTGGTAGTTGAGCCGGTCGGAGCGGGCGGTCCCTTGGCTCGGTTCGCTCGATTTCTTGTTCGTCGTCCTAAAATTGATCAATCCAACCTTGGTTATTTTACATCAAATCGCTCCATTTTTGTACAATCTATATAAAGCAATCGTCAATGATAAATGACAATTTCTCTTTATGGACTGATCAATCCAACCTTGCTTATTTTGCATCAAATCGCTCCATTTTTTTACAATCTATATAAAGTAATTGTCGATAACAAATGATAATTTCTCTTTATGGAACCTCATTGGTTTCACTTATAATATCAAGTATGTATATCGAGGAGAAAAGATTACACGTTTATTCTTATTTCTAGAGAACAGTCAAACATCATGTGCGTCGTTTCATCTTTCTTGATCTTGTTTATAACGTGAACATGTATGTTGTTAGCACAGGATAGGATAGGGAGGCCTTAGTTATCTTATAGACAGGATACGCATGAAGAAAACACGAGAACCACGCCAAAAAGAGAAAGACCTAGCTAGCAGTATCATGGAAAATGGGGAATCATGCCTAGAGCGTGGACAAAGATAGCTTGAGAACAAGGCAGAGATGCCCATTTTTCAACGGCTGGTCCAAATGTACATGACTCACACACATAATGGAGCAAGAGATCAAAATAATTTCCGAGCTCGCTTTTCAGACGATTAGTTATTGTGGTAATCATTTCTCATAATATCCATCTCATGCTAGATGTTTTTAAAGTATTGAATAATTTTAAATTTGTCCATTGGAAGTCTAAAAATAATTATTAAAATCGAAACGATCCGATCGATTCAATCGGGACCCGATAGCTTGATCGGATAGATCCGAACAAAAAACCAAACAAGCGATCGATCCCGGTTGATCGGTGAAATCTAGTCAAACTCGGACAAAAACCCAGATGATTGAACCGGTTCAACCGACGATAAAATAAGATCCTAAAAAAATTCAAAAACCTAAAAAAATATACATATAATTTATATAAATTATATTATTATTTATAAAAGACTTACAAATATCTTTTTTATAAAAAATAATATATTAATATAAATAAAATAATATCAAAATGATCGAATCCGATTGAACCGAATGACCCATTGATCCGAAACCTAGGCCAGATCAATGTCCGATCCAGTTCTGTTAATTTGGTCCAAGCGAAAAAGATATATACTCGCTCAAATTTTGAAATGTCAAACCCAAAAACTTCATCGACCAGCTTTTCTGCATACCTGAAGAACATCGATCACCGCATCGCCGTGATCCAACCCGAACTGATCCAACCCCAACCCCAACCCCGCCATCGCCGCCTTCTCCTCCTCCTCGTCCCTCGTGCTCAAATCAGCACGACAGACAGGACAAGTAGTATGGGCGGCTAACCAAGTATCGATACAATCCGTATGAAACACGTGATCGCATTTCGGGATCATACGGATGATCTCATGATCATCAAACTCCGTCAAGCAAACGGCGCACTCCATCGCTCCCTTCCCTATCTTGCGGGCTTTCACCGTCCCATACTCGAACGTAGGGAACGAGTTCAGGACCAAAGGGTCGAGCCCCCGCGGGGCCCGCCTCGACCGGGCCATGGTGAACCCGCGTAGGGAGGCCCCCGTGGAGCTGGAGACGGGGCCTGTGCAGAGACGGACGTAGATTGAGAAGAAGCCCATGAAGAGGAAGACGACGACGACGACGAATATTATGACTCCCATTGACGGGTTCAAGTTCAAGTTCGGGGCGAAGTTGGGGTCCGATGACGATGAGGATTGCGCTGCACCGCCTTGGAGGACGGCGAAGAGGAGGGCGGCGACCACGGAGGATGTGAGTTTTGGTTCACGGTGGATTGTCATTACGATTGATTTTCAGTTTTTATTTTCTGACAAGTTTAAATGAAAGAGTTTGGATGTGTCTGTTGGGTGAACGTGACCTTGTAAGCAAGATAGGGAGAAAAAGAGGAGGTTTGGTTGGTGTATAAATATTGGGATGAAGATTCGTGGGGGTTGAAGAGAGCACAGTCATCACAATCAGATCGGACATTGTAGCTCTAGCAGGACACTGTTTAATAGTTATAGGCTGGACCAATGTTTTGTTTTTATATGCTAGTGTATGATTAATGTAAGATTATTAAATTTAATAAGTGAATGTTAACCAAAGTTGTCAATGGAATTAATTGCATATGAAGTTATTCACCTTAATCGCACTAGATAATAATGGTGAAGTCGGTCCAAGAAGACTTTCAATTTTTCACAAGTTCGTTGCCGTCGCAATCTCTTGAATTTCCGAACTTGCACAAAGTTCCTGTTCTAACTTTTCAGATAATTAAACCTTGTTCGAGATGGATGAAGTATCAAACATCAAGATGAGTTTTGCTTAAAAAAAAAAAACCATATCGAGATGGTTTCGCTTTGGTCAAATAAAGAATGCATCAACACTTAATTTAAAGAAACGGCTAAAATTATTGAGGGGCCTGCAAAGATAAGACAGAATTGAGACAGAAGCTCTTTTTTTTTTTTTCCTCTCTTGGTTGTCCCACCACATAGCAAATTGGCAATATTCGATCACGTTGCAGCAAACCATGTTTATACTTTAAATTTTTATGGATAAATTTTCATTACATTTACGTGACAAAAGCAAAAGATAATTACTCCAATGGTCCGGAACGGAACTTAGTTCATCTTTAGTAGATTTGTGAATTGACAAAACAAGTAAAGGAAAAGGTTTATCTCCTTGTGGATCCTTCTGATCTTGATCCAGAAATGGATGCTAGTTTCATTAGAGAACTTATGAATTTGGACGCTAACTCGCTGATCTGAATCGTCAATATCTTCATGTGAAGTTCATTTGTGATCAATTTTTACAGAGAAAGTACATGACCTTAGGAGTTGGATTACTTAGAGCAAGGCCATATGTGACAGTCATTTGATCTGATCCTTTTCTACATTCCATGAACTTCTGGAAGAGAATATTTGGAAGCGAACCAAGTCAGGACAGACCAAACCACAAACAATGCAGTTTACTTTGAAAATGGCTTCAGCTGAGTCTGTCTTCTATGTTCAAGATACAACCAATCTCTTTATAACGATCTCAATCACAACAATAGTCTTCTCCACTTCGCCTGAAAACAGTCTCAACTCTTTAACGAAGAGGTCAGGAGATCGAATCCTGATCGATGTTCAACTGTCAATGTGGGATTTTCGATCAGATCTTTGGGTCTCAATTTATATTATTCTTCGGGAGAGTCGACACTCGATTAGTCAAAGGGTTCATCCTTGGATTAATCTTTTAGGACAATAGTCTTTTCCCTCTTGAGTATTTGAGCATCTATCCCATGGAACCAACCATAAGTTCTGAATCCGTGATCGAATTCTCGAGAATTTGGAATGCAACTCTTTATAAATTGTTGAATTTAGAAGAAGTAGAACAGTTACAATCTACATTATTTTTTCACAAGTGATCATGACACGATAAGTCTCAATTCACAAACATATTTTAGGTTAAAGCCATAGTGACATAGTTGAGCTAGTCTATAAAGTTCATTCCCTCCGCTGTATTTAAATTATAGCAGTTTAACTTTCGTTTTTTACGAAACAAATTGACCCGTGTCGTAAAACTATAAAACTTTATTTTTTATAAATTTATCGTGAAGCATTAATGATAAATTACGTTACTTGCTTTAATCCTATGCTTGAAAAAAAAAACCCTTTATCGCCTCATCTGATAGAATAATTAACGAAGATCGACAAAATACATAGTAAACATTAAAATATGGGTTTAGTGGATGTGTGTCATGACATACATGTATTTGTTAACAAATGAACGGTTGAGATTAAAATAACATAAATGAAGGATTAAGATTAGAATCCAATTTTTTAATCTTAATCATTCATTTTTATTGTTTAATCTCAATCATTTATCTGTTGCTAAACACGTATATGTCATGACACCCATTTCTTTTTCCCTTCAAATAGAGTGGTATTCCTTTCATCCCAAAATAAATCTAACATTTGATTTATTTTTTTTAATTATTTATCACATACTTTAAGAGCTTTGTTTGTTATTTTAATAATATAAGAAAATTACGTCATTGATTTACGATTAAAATACATAACTTATATTATTTATAATATGAGTAAATTACCTATAAAGTCATTTTGAGGATCATATTCATCCAAAGAAACACAACAAAATTAATTTTTCCTAAAAGTACACCTAAATCTAGTCAACCTAAAATTGGCCCAGATCTTTTTTCCTAAAAACCAATATACAGTTTTCAATTATCGATTGCATGCCTCAACACATCTCGACACCTTGTACTCAATTTTCATATTCTACTTTTCAGCATCCCAGTTAGCGTCGTCGTCGCCTCCCTACTATCGTCACCTTGCCGCCATCGCTGCGGCCTCCCTCCTCTCCTCTTCCCCATCTAGCGTCTCCCTGTCATTGCTGCCTGAGTCGTCGTCCCTACTCTTCTCTTCCTCCATCGATCCTAATCAACATCGTCCTCGTCTCTATACTATCGTCGTCTTGTCGCTTTCGACGCCACCTCCCTCTTCTCCTTTTCCCCATCCATCTCAGGAACGTCATCGTCGCCTCGCCACAACTCCTTGTTGTTATCACTTGGGGTCGTCGTCCCTCCTCTCCTCTCCCCCATTGATCCCAATCAACGCCGTCATTGTCTCCCTATTGTCGTCGTCTTGCCACTGTCGCTGCTTGATCGTCGTCGCCTGCCTCATCTCCTCTTCCCCATCGATCTCATGCAACGGGTACAATTTGTGACAAATACAACTTTTTTTCCGACTACAAATGGTGGTTGTGGGCACAACTTTTGACGGGTACAACATTTTCTTATGTGACGGGTATAACTTTTTCTCCAGCTATAATTGGTGGTTGTGGGCACAACTTCTATCGAGTACAACCTTTTCTCCGACAGATACAACTGTTACTTTCAACAGGTACAACTGGTGAATCGTCGTCATCATTATATGTACAAGAATATAGGATGTACAGCAATGGGTAAAAATTTTCCTCCGATTATAATTGATGGTTGTGGACACAGCTTCCGACGAATAAAACTTTTTCTCCAGTTGGTACAACTGCTGCTTTCAAGAGTGCAAGTGGTGAACCATCGCCGTCATTATATGTACAACCGACGGGTGTCGACGACGACGGCTGTAGAAAATAGGACGTATAACAAGGTATGCGTATGTTAGAAGTGAAAAGATTTTATTTTGATGATATGTGTACAACAACGTATGTGTACATAACGCAAGTGTTTTGGAATCAATATCATTGGAAGAGGATTTTGATTGATATCAAATTTTGTGTTTTTTTCTTTTTATTGTTTTTGGACAGTGCATGATTTTTCATATAGGGAGAGATTTTGATTGATATGAAATCTTGTGATTTTTGTAATAAATTCTAAAAGCGCACTTTTAAGGAAAAAAAATAAGGTAGTGCATTTATGGGAAAAAAGATCAGAGAAAATACAACTCTTGGTAAATTGCATTTTTAGTATTTTACAATAATTTAGTGAAATGTGACGTTTTATCGTCATGCGATGCGAGTTAAATTTTACTTCGATAAAATATGCACAATGAAAGTGTTACATATATGGGCTTGATTATGGTTAGCCACACTCAATATAAAATTCACCGATTTTCATATAAATGATTGAAATTAAAAGTTCATATTTGCATTAAATAGAAACAAAAATCAATTTTTAATCTCAATCAGTGATTTTATGGTTAATCACAAATCCTTTTTTCCCTACAAAATAGTAATGGCTTGATGAATTTGTGGCTAGCCACCACATATAATTGTATGTGTCGCTAGATCGTTGGATGAAAATGTCACATAATTTTATTATCATGTAATACGAGTTAAACTTTGCCTCGATAAAATTTACACAATGAGTGTGTTACATATGGGTGTGATGAATTTATGATTAGCCACACACAATATTATGTGTAGTTAGATCGTTCTATTTTCATATAAATGATTGAGATTAAAAATTCACATCTACATACAGAGAG
>JAOVYX010014734.1:0-30997 GCA_035668315.1 Drosera spatulata
GGAATCCATCGCTAATTTTTGAAGATAACATTTAGCGACGGAATCCGTCGCTAATTTTTCAAAAATACGGAATGATCTTTAGAGACGGATAATCCATCGCTAAATTCGTAACTATGGGGAAAAATATTAACGACGAAAACAGTAGATCCGTCGCAATAATTTTGTTTTAGCGACAGATCCGTTGCTAATTTTTGGTTTAGCGACACGTCTTTAGCGATGGATTTTTTATTTTTTACTACGGAAAATTTTCGTCGCAAAATAGCCCTTTTTTTGTAGTGTCTAAACTAATGATGTATAAGTAAACTTACCTTAATTCTTATGACTAAGTTTGGAAGTATAGTTTTTGCCTAGTTGAGGCATTGGGCTCAGCGACAGTGACATCATATGTATCATTAATAAGTAATGGAAAGTCGGAACCTTACACTATGTCTTGCATTTGTAAATTGTTTTATCGTTGAAACATTATTTGGATCCTACTCTTTGATGCCAATGAGGATATCCCTAGATCTCACGTCACGCTGAGTCAACTCACGATAGTATTCCCATTGTTCTTCGTCTAATCTCGCTAGAATTCATAGGAAGAGCTAGGTAATCAAGATGTTGTTTGGAACTCACATAGTATATTTTGACGGGTAAGAGCATATTCATACTTGCATATGCGTGGCCTTCCAAATTAAGTGCAGTTGGATAATTGTGGACGTCATTTGTTATCCTGAACATCCAATGGCCATCGTCGATATGACTATATATCCAATGGACAATTACATTTTTTTTGTCCCCGTACGTCATGAAGGATGCTTCGTCGGAGTGTAAGTACCACTTCGTTCACACCGTACTGTTAACCTCGGATTGCCTACATCGAGCGCAAGTTTTGATGATTTAATTATCAAGACGAAACCTTACTGCGCTCAATATCTTACAAGTAAGCCATTACTTCTTCTAGGGTAGAGAATACCTAAAAAAATAAAAAATTATGAGTAAACCTTCATCTTGTTTTCACCTATAGTTTAAATTTCATGGATTCTTTCATAATTCATTCAAATAGAAGAAAAACATCTCTACTTAATTCTTATTTTTGGTTCTTTTCTATTGCAAATCATGGAGATTGAAGACGAATGAATGCAAAATTGTTTTTTTTTTTTTTTTTTTACTTTTTAGTACAAGAAAGAAAATATTTAGTGACAAACTTTATACTTTTTATCTCGATCACCGCATCAAAATGATCGTTTCGTTAGATCGCAATATATAAATCAAAAATACAAAATTTTAGTATTCACTACAAGAGATATTTAGTGACATAATTTTGGTATCAAACATAGATTTTTGTCATAAAAAGTTTCTTTCTAGTAAAAAAATAATAATATAATTTCAGTTTCATGTATATTTTTATGTATGACCCAAATTTTTTTTTAGACGTCAACTCCATTATTCACATAAAAAGTAGTCAATTCAAACAAGTTTACTTATTAATTTGAGTTTATGTATACTTTATTTATTGACTAAGACACACAATTTAGTGTCAGGCTTGCGACTGGTTGAGTATATTGGTATTATTGAGCAAGTGATGCTATCTATTCAAAATATGTACAATTCTTGTTCTACTGGTTGCGCGTGAACACTCTCTCCCTTCTGGCCAGGTTCAAATCTCATATCCATACAATGTAGTCTTTTTTTCAATTTAAAGTTTATTTTATTTTCTATTTAGCATATTGTAATTCGATGAATGTCATTTCTTAAAACGATATAAGTGTTGTAATTCTATTTAGCACATAAGTTTATTTTATCCTTCAAATAATAATGAGAGACTGAAAGTAATGCTAGAAATTATGAGTAAAATATAATAAGAAACAAAAAAGACAACAAAGAGTGAAAAGATACTGTGCAACAACAAAGCAAAGTCGTGTAGTAGCTGTCGTTAGTTTATTATGAAGGATAGTTTGAAGGTTTTTTTTTTTTACAAAATCGTCCCTATTTGTCATTTGTTTATTTAAAATATATTTGTCACGAAAATGTAAATATGTGTTATATAATTTGGGATAATTAATATTATGTATATACATAGAAAAGTATTAAAATCACGTACCAATTCTTCGTTAAACATATCCCGTATCTGGACTTCGAACTCGTTCAATTCTTGTTGGACATCGTCGAATCCAACATTTACGTCGTTTGTGTCGCGGGTTGTATCGCTGAATTCATTACCCCAATTATCCGGACGCAAATCGTCTCCGAGGTTTACCATATAATTGCTATCCTAGGTATCCGGAGGTAAATTATCTCAAAGATTTATCGTCAAATTGTTGAATATTTCCTGAACATAGTCATATTCCATAGAGAAATTATTGAAAAAAGTTTGAACTATTTTGATGAAAGTAACAAATCTTATCTTCCATTTTTTGATGCGTTCACTCAATTTTATCTGTCTTTTATAGGCATAGGAGAATAGGACGATACGATAAATGACGTACTACGACATTCTAATTGCATATACTTTTGCTTTTGCAAATTGGCCTTACTACATTGTGACAGTAATGATTAACAATTTGACAAATCCCAATCTACAATAGGCAATCAGTTTCTATAACACCGTCTCTCTCCCACGATATCCGAGTTCATAATCGAATTATCGTGCCTAATAATTCCATCGAATATAGTCAAACGAGTACAAGAATTGGATGGGACAAGGCACATCGTGCGTGATAATTCGAAATGAAACAAAGCAACACTGAGCGAATTGGATGGGACAAGGCACTCACAACGCATTGTGCTTGATAATTCGATCTAAAGTAGTTCCTGTTTAAACAAATTTGATGAGACAAGGCACTCAACAATGCATCGTGCGTGATAATTTGATCGAAAACAGGTCATGTTCTAACGAATTTGATGAGACAAGGTACTAAGAATCATATGGTTGGTGATAATTCGATCAAAAGCAGTTCCTGTTTGAACGAATTTGATGAGACAAGGCACTCAGAAACATATGGTTGGTGATAATTCGATCTAAAACAGTTCCTGTTGGAACAAATTTGATGAGACAAGGCACTCGATAACTCATCGTGCGTGATAATTCGATCGAAAACAGGTCATGTTCCAACAAATTTGATGAGATAAGGCACTCAGAATCGTCTGGTTGGTGATAATTATGATAACAGTTCCTGTTTGAACGAATTTGTAGAGACAAAGCATTGAAAAAAAAAACGTATAGTGGATAATAATTATGATTTGGAAAAATTATATATTGGAATAGTGCAAGGCTAAAGCGCCACATGGGATAAAGCGCCATCCCACGTGGTGCTTAATGTTTAATCAAAATCTCCCATAATTAAAAAATAATTATGGATTTTATTCTAAATAACCATCACAAAACGATATATAACGCACATGACAATTCTGTCCAACGAATTTTACTATAAATAGCCTTCGCAAAATGATATACAACAACGCAAAGCATCGATCTATTTCATATCTATACAATGTCCAATATTCAGGGGTCATCATCACCACCCGTCCGGAGGTCGCGTAGGGCAGCATCTTTTGCCAATGCTCGTGGACTCTAGTGTCTGTGTAATGTAAAAGCATAGGTCCATCGCTCCGTCACACGGCATAACTACGAAAGATTTTATTATAATTGTGGATTTTGGCCTATGGCAGGATGCAATTTTAAACAGCGGTTGGAGGAAGGGGATATGATCAACAACGAAAGCTTGTTTTCACATCAATTTTCCTAGAACAATCGTCGGAAAATTCTGTTTGCATTTTCACACCGGTTCTGATGCAACAACCATCGGAGTCGTCGATGAACATGTCTCCGACCGAAGCCGGAAAGCTGACGGGCAGAACCAGTGAAGTTGGAGACAATGAATAAGTTGCTACAATAACGAATAAGTTGTCCCTCCTGCCAATCAAGAAAGATGGAAATTTTTCCATGTCTGCATGTGTGCAATACCTACAGCCATTTTGGTCGTGTGGTATTTATAACTATTTCTGCTCTATATATAATTGGCAATGTGTGTAGTGAATGCGAAAAATACATATATTTTTAATGAATAAAATTCCTCTTTTTTGTAAGAAATGGCTCCAAAAAAAAAAAGTGTAATGTAATTGTTTATGCTCGTAAACTTAAAAAAAATGTTACAATAATCATAAATAATTATTTACCGTTTCATAAAAGGGCAAACAAAAAAGCCATACCATATATTATTCAGCCCACCAAAAAAGTCCAATAAATAAACATAAAAAGTCCAATAACTTTCCGAAATAAGAACAATATTTTTGGCCGTTTCAAGCCCAACAATTAAGGACCAAAAAAACCCAATTATTATACCAAACAAGCCCATCAAAAAGGCCCAACAAATAAACAAAACAAGCCCAACATTGTTTCTAAATAAGCCCAATATTTTTTACCGTTTCAAGCCCAACAATTAAGGGCCAAAAAAACCCAACCATTATACCAAACAAAGCAATGAAATAATTTTTATCAAATAAGCCCAATAAAAACAAAAAAAGCCCAATAATTTATCCAAATAAGCCCAACAAATCAACCAATAAAAATCCATCTATAGTAACCCTAAATTTTATGATTTATGTTAATCAGATAAATATATTAATATAGGTTGCTTAATTATTAAATAATGGATCGCGATGAGATAAAGTTAGGACGTTGATTCATGAACGATGACGATTGAGATATTTAATTTAAGGTAATTGATCAAAGTATCACTAACAAATATATTGATCCTTACATACACATAACGAAAATAAATAACGGTATCGTGAATAATTATATGTAATAATTAGTTTAGAAAAATATGAAACACTAACTATGGGAGCTCTCAGATTAGTATAACTAATGACTATTTATAAATATACAAATATATGTGTAATAATTGAGACAACACACACTCTTGAGTCAAACCCTAAGAAAAACCCCTAATCCCCCTTAATCTCTCTCCTCTCCCCAAACCCCGCCGCTATCCTTCTCTTCCCTCTTCGCCGCCTTTCCCCTCTCCCTCTCCCTTCTCCAAGTTCTCTGAGCACGGGCTTAACAGATCGTGCGCAACGGGCACGAACCCGTACATTATCCATCCGTACGAGATTTGATTTATTTTTTAAATTATTTTATTTTGAGCTTATAAATACTCTATGTAAACAGAACTCCGTGTATCATCTTTTCATAGTAAATTTGTCGACGGCCGTGGGTTTTTTCTTCCCCTCGAGGATTTTTCCCACGTAAATCTTGTGTCTCTACTTCCTTAAATCTTATGTCTCTACTTCCTTTGTTTAATCTTGAGTAAATCGATCCCTAACAAGTGGTATCAGAGCCCGGATCGATTAAACACAAAGTGAGAGAGTGATTTTACAAATCATAATCAATCAGATCGGGTTGATTGATTGAATTTGGGTCGATGAGATTGGATCGTTTCAGCGGATCTACTTCGTGGATTGTCTTCATTCCAAAGATCGTTCCTTTAGGGTTCTTTGATTGAGTGAGAGCCACATCGATTGAAGGAAAGATCAAGATGGAGAAATTTGTTGGGACAAATTTTATGTTTTGGAAGATGTAGATGGAGGATTATCTCTATCAGAAGGAACTCTACCTACCGTTGGGTAGAGAGAAGAACAAAGCGATGGATATGAGCAACGAAAAATGGGATCTCCATAGAGAACACAACTGAAGCTCTTATGGATTCTTTGATGAAGTTGTACGAGAAACCCTCAGCAACGAACAAGGTATTTCTGATTAAACGCTTGTTCAATATGAAGAAGACCAATGGGAAGCCTATGACTGAACATCTGAATGACTTCAATAATGTGATCGATCAATTGGAGTCAGTTGGGATTACTTTTGCAGATGAAGTACTTGCTTTGGCTTTGTTAGTCAGTTTACTTGACAGTTAGGATAGCTTAGTTATGGCTATCAGCAATTCGTCTAGAGAGGACAATCTTAAGTTTAAGGATGTCGCTGGTGTGCTTCTGAATGAGGGCACCTGGAGGAAGAATTCCTCATCTTCAGATGCTTCTAATGGTGCTCTTAATGTTGAAGAACATGATAAATCTTCGAGGAAAAGGTAAAAACAAAGGCCGTGGTCGTTGTAAGTCGAGGGGTACGAGCCTCAAGAAGTGGGGTTACATGTTGGAAGTGTGGGAAGAGAGGGCATCGCATCCATGAATGTCCTACGAAGAAGTCTGATAAGAAAGCAGATAAAGATTCGCTAAATGCTTCTACTAGTAAATCTGATTCATCTGATGATGCGTTAATACTGTCATGCAACTCCAAGATTGATACTTGGATTCGGGATTCTGGTGCTTCCTTTCATGTTACTTAAAATAAGCAGCTTGATAGGAATGTGCACTCCCTCCATTGTATAAAAATTGATGAATAAAACTTAAGAGTAAAACCATGATGTAGTTAGTATATTTAGGCTGAAAATCAGTTTAATAATCTACAGTCTAGGTTTGATGCGAAAGAGCACACGGCCACAGATGGACAGCATTTTGGGCCACCAGATGCAGACTACTACAAGGAGATTTGAGCAAAGCAGCTAAGACTTACATGGATAGTAAAAGACCTGCAAATGCTTCAAGATATAGGGTCAATCTAGTTGACAAGGGGTAACACAGCAATGCAGAAAAGGTTACAGCAGTGCTGGGTGTAGACGAGATTGCAGCAGTGACCGAGTGCAGATGCGGTCTCAATGGTACTGGGTTCTGACTAAGTTACAGCAAATTGAGTGCAGTAGAGCTGATTGCAAGGTTGGACAAGGATCAAAGGATTGGTCAAATCGAAAATTTGAGGTATGAAGAATTTATACTAGAATTAGAAAAGTTGAACCAAGTCTGTCAACATTAGTGATGGGGTCACTGTGAGCAAATAGACAAAGCTGTCAACATCGGAATAGTATAGTCAGGGGTTCTCATCCCCTCAGCCTAGGAAAGGGGATCAAAGGAGCTCAGAGGATAAGAGGGTGGACGATGATATTTTGAACATTCTTAGGAAGAAGAAAAATCAGAAATCATTGTGCAAATTATCCGAGTGAGGTGAAACAAAGAATCAGGAAGAAGGGGGTTCACTAGTCTGCTCTGATGAACAAAAAGCTACAGTAGAGTCCAAAGAAGGATCTATGCAAGGATCTAGGTTCTTAGCCTTTAGTAAGTTGTGAACTTGTAAAGGAGTTTACTTGTAAGCCAAAAATAAGAAGATAGTAAACCCACCTCTTGGTTTGACTACACCGGTCACCAAGGAAAGACTAGACTAAGCTCTCGTTGATTAGTTGATAACGAGTATCTGAACCATTATAAAATCCCATGTTCTTACTTTTCTTTGTATTGCTTTGTATATTAGAACTGTTAGAAATAAATTAAAGAGTGCAAAGAGACAAGCTTTGAAAGAATAAGTCTCTGCAGTAGACACATCTTGTAGTCTGCAAGAACAACTAGTGCATATTAGTTAAACACTCTACTGTCATATATCGAATAAGTTTTAAAACAACCCATTTACTCCCCCTCCCCCCTCTAGGTTGTACCTCTAGGAATTACAATTGGTATCAGAACCTGACTTTCCAAACTTAACAGTTTTTGAAAAGAAAAGGTCATTTCTTTTGATATAAGCCTGCAAAGAATTTACTAACATTTTATTTTGTGAAGTAAACATGGCTCCTCCAAATATACCCAAGTGTCCTAATAGTAGTGAGCCACCAGCCTTTTCTTTTGACAAGTTCAATCACTGGAAACTGAGGATGCTGACACATCTAGACTCAATAGATGAAAGGATGCATGATATAGTCACAGATGGGCCATACATACCAAAGATGCCAGATCCACTCGATGCATCAAGGGAAGTGGACAAACCAAAGTCTTTTTGGACAAAAGAGGACTGTGACTTGGTGTTGATTGATAGAAGGGCCAGAAATCAGATCTTCAAAACCCTTGATGATGACATGTTCGAGATAGTGGTTTTGATGATGACATCTTCAAAAGAAGCTTGGGATGCTCTATTGCTTAGGATCGAAGGAATAAACAAGATCAGAGAGAACAAGAAGGATATTCTCGTGTAGCAGTTTTGATAACAATTTAACCTGATGAAAATCTAACCAGTTTCTATGAGAGATTTAATGTGCTTTTTAACAATCTCAAAACTCTAGGGAAGTCTTTTGATAACAAAGAAGTCAACCTGAAGTTTATGAGATCCCTTGGTGAAATATGGGGAACAAAGACTATAACAATAAGGGAGTCCAGGGATCTTACAAAATTATCCCTGGCACAGCTGTATGGAGTGTTACATACCTATAATCTTGAAGTGGAGCAAAAGAAGCAAATCGATGAGGCTAGGAAGAAGACTCTAGCCTTTAAAGCACAAGAAAAAATTCTGAGATCTATGATAGAGGAGTACAATAGTGACACCTCATCTGCAAGTGAACAGGCAATCTTAGAGGAACTTACTGGGTAAGAAATTAAAAAAAGTTGTTCAAAAAAAAAATAAAAATCAAGAAGAACATCTCAAGCAAGACCAAAGAAGTAGAAAAGGAGGTCAGTTACAACTGCGGAAAGCCAGGCCGCTTAGATACACAATGCAGACGACTAGCACAAGAATTGTCTGCACAAAGAAACAAGAAAGAATACAACAAAGGAAACTCTAGAAGAAAAGAAAGAGGCAATGCCTACGCTGCGAAGACATGGAGTGAGACAGACTCAGATGATGAGGTAACAATTTCAAACGCACAGCTGTATCTCATGGCAAGGAGTGAGGAAAAACAAAAGGTATTTGATCTCTCAAACTCTGATGCCACTCTAGAGGAACTAAAGGAGGCCCTTCAAGTGAACTCTAAGAACTTTATTGCCCTTTCAAGTGAAAATAAAGACAACCTCGAATTGATTAAAATTTTCAAAGAAAATTACAAACTGACCCCTAAAGAAATTGACAATAAGTCAAATGATTGACAATGGTCCAAAATGAAGTAAGGAATAAGATGAGAAGGTAAAACTTCTCACTGTAGTGATGGAAATGCTCACAAAAAGAAACGCTGAGCTACAGGCTCAGGTAGACACATGGAATGGAAAGACCTTGGATTTGTGGAAGATGCCAATCATGGGTTAATCCTCATGTGATCGATCAAGACTAAGATACAAAAGCTGGATTAGTGATGCTGCCCACTCAAAAGTAAATAATGTCCCTGTAGATAGCAAGGAAGAGGTAAAATAGACCTCTGTAAAAATATAACAGAAGGAAAAAATCTCTACTACACAAGGGAAGCAGAATAATAAAGATCCTGTTGCTCAACCCAAAGAGGTTGAACCTACTGACAAAACGATGCAAAAAGGGGAAAACTCTATTGCAAAAAGAAAGCAGAGCAGCAAAGTCTCTATTGCTCAGCCTAAAAAGGTTGAGCCTTTGGGCAAAATAATAGCACAAATGAGTGCAAAACACCACAAAGTGCATATAGTCAGAGGTAATAAGACAAAAGTCTATTATGAAGCTGACAAGAGGTCACATAAACCTCAGTATGTACCAAATTACTCAGTATGGAATAAAACTTTCAATACTACATGGAGAAGACCATATTTAAAACCCTACTGCACATGCAGAATACAACAGAGGAAATGAAAAAATTCAAGCAAACTACCTAGAGTAGTGAAACCAAGGATTTATTGTTATAATTATGACAAACCCGGTCACAAAGCATTTAATTACTGGAAACCACACAAGAAAATTATTCAAGTGTGGGTGCCCAAAAGTAACAAGTAAGGACCATACTTATGGGTACCATGTACAAGACTTCATCCCTTTATTGCAGGAATAACAAGATGGGGCATGGTACCTGGACAGTGGATGCTCAAGACACATGACAGGGAAGAAAAACCTACTAAGAGAATACAGAAAAGAAGAAGGACCTCTAGTCATCTTTGGAGGAGGCAAGGTAGGTAAAACTAAAGGTTATGGAATCCTTGGTACTTGTTCCCTAATCTTTAGAAATGTAGCTTATGTTAAAGGATTAGAACACAACGTTCTATCTATTAGTCAATTATGTGATAAGAATTATGAAGTTTCCTTTACTCATGATTCATGTCAAGTAAAAGATAGAGTCACCAAAGAAGTCAAACTAATAGGATGCAGAAAAGGGAACATCTATACTGTAGACTTCAATTTATCTCAGTCAGCACAAATTACATGTTTCTATACTAAAGATGTTGAAGATGTAAATTGGCTATGGCATAAAAGACTAGCATATCTAAATTTCAAAACCATAGCTAAGCTATCCTCAAAGAACCTAGTAAGAGGACTTCCTCAAATCAAGTTTAAGAAGGATAAGCTGTGTAAATCATGCCAAGAAGGCAAGAAGACTAGAGCACGTCTTAAACCAATAAACTCACCGAAATAGCTAGAGTTCTCGAACTACTCCATATGGAACTTTTTGGTCCAGTAGAAGTAAAAAGCTTAAATAGAAAGAAATATACCCTAGTTATAGTAGATGATTACTCAAGATATACATGGGTTTTACACAAAAAAAAGTGAAACTTGCAGTCTAGTGACTAGGTTTTTGAGACAAGTGCAAAATGAAAAAGGAACTGAGATAGTCACAATCAGAAGTGATCATGGCACTGAGTTTGATCAAGTAGGTGTTGATAAATACTGTGATGATCATGGTATAAGACACAACTTCTCTGCACCTAGGACACCACAGCAAAAATAGTGTAGCAGAGAGAAAAAATAGGACACTCATAGAAATAGCCAGAACAATGGTTGTTGATGCAGACTTACCTAAAAGTTTCTTGGCCGAAGCAATAAACACTGCATGTTATGTTCTAAATAGATGTCTTATACATAAGCTACATAAGAAAACTCCTTATCAGTTGTGGAAAGGAAAGACACCAAGTGTCAAGTACTTTCATGCATTTGGATGTAAATGTTACATTCACAACAATGATAAACAACACATAGGAAAATTTGACTCTAAGACAGATGAAGGAACGTTTCTAGGATATTTCACAACTAGTAAAACTTTCAGAGTCTACAATAAGAAAACACAAACAGTTGAGAAATCAGTTCACGTTTTCTTTGATGAATCTGAAACATCCATTCATACTGCTAATGTCTTTAATGAGGAATATGCATGCATAGATGATGAACTGGATGCAGACAAGAGCTCTGAAGTTGCAGTAAAGGATGAGTAGTCTACGAACGCAGAAGAAAACATCACTGCAGCAGAGCCAGGGTAGCCCACAATACAACACCAACTAGAGGAGATCACCATTGATCAACAGGAAGATAAAAGAAGATGGATCAAGACACATACACAAGATGTCATCATTGGAGAGAAAGATGCACTAGTGCAGACGAGAAGAGCAACAACCAAAGAATGCCTGTCTACATGTTTCATATCAAAAATGGAGCAAAAGACAATAGATGAAGCTCTGAGTGATCCAATTTGGATTGATACCATGCAGGAAGAATTGAATGAATTTCAGAAAAATGAAGTGTGGTATTTTATGTCTAGACCCAAAAATTATCCAATTATTGGTTGCAAGTGGATGTTCAGAAATAAGACTGATGAGAATGGAATAATCATCAGAAACAAGGCTAGGCTAGTGGCAAAAGGTTACTCACAAGAAGAAGGGATTGACTTTGATGAAACCTTTTCCCCTATTGCAAGATTGAAAGCTATAAGAATGTTCCTTGCCACACACCAAGGATTCAAAGTTTATCAAATGGATGTGAAGAGCGCCTTCCTGAATGGAAAGCTGCAAGAAAAGGTTTATGTTGAACAGCCTCCTGGATTTGATCTAAATCATGTCTATAGGTTAGACAAAGCCTTATATGGCTTAAAACAAGCTCCAGGGGCATGGTATGAAACCCTCTCAACCTTTCTGTGTGAAAATGATTTTCATAGAGGAAAGATAGATGCCACCCTATTTCTTAAGAAACATAAGGAGCATACACTCTTAGTGCAAAAATATATAGATGATATTATATTTAGTCACACTAATAATAAGCTGTGTAAAAGTTTTACTGCCCAAAATTCCAAATGTGTTTAATGGGAGAGCTGAAACACTTTCTAGGCCTTAAGGTTCAACAACTAACTAGTGGAATATTCATAAATCAGGCTAAATACCTAAAGAATATAATTAAGAAATATGACCTAGAAAATACAAGTCATATGAAAACTCCCATGAGCTCAGCTGCAAAAATAGACAAGGATGAGAGCGAGAAAGGAATAAATCAAACAATTTATAGGGGCACAATAGGATCACTTTTGTACCTAACTACAAGTAGACTAGACATCCTATACTCAGTCTGCGTCTGTGCTAGATATCAATCTGATCCCAAAGAATCCCATTACACTACAGTAAAGAGGATCCTGAGATATCTCAAAGGAACTCCAAAATCTGGGTGTCTTGTATCATAGAGAATCAGATTTCATACTAATAGGCTATTCAGATGCAGACTTCGCAGGTTGCAGGGTTGATAGGAAAAGCATAAGTGGAACATGCCAATTTCTTGGTGCAAGATTGATATCATGGTTTAGCAAGAAGCAAACCACCGTCTCAACCTCCATTGCAGAAGCAGAGTACAAAGCTGTAGGAAGCTGTGCTGCACAGGTATTATGGATGAGGTCACAACTTGCAAACTATGGTATTTCATTTTCAAAAACACCAATATTTTGTGACAACACGTCTGCAATGGCAATTTCAGAAAATCCAGTTTTTCATGCAAGGATCAAGCACATAGATGTCAGATACCATTTTATCAGGGATCATGTGAAAAAAGGTCATTTCAAATTTGAATATATACCAAGAGAAAATAAATTGTAGATATTTTTACAAAATCTCTCAATGAGATTAAATTTATCCAATTTCGAGGTGAATTGGGTATGATTGATTTAAATGATTAAACATCAAAAAATGCCCTAGTGCTCTACTGCACATGCAAGATGCAGACTAGCATTGATTTTCACTTTTCTGTATTTCTATTTTTAGAAAGAAACAGTTTTCAAAATTATCTACCTAAACATCCGCAATAGTCAAATAAATGACTGAAATCGTGGAAAATTATGTAACGGTCACTTTTTGAAATTACAATGGTAACGTTCAATTGGGTATAAATATACAAAATTCTTAAACTCAAAATACTTTTACTCTCTCTCTCTCTCTCTCTCTAAGAATTCTAAGACTCTCTTACCCTCTACTGCAAATCCTAGTTCGAGTTTTCCAATTCTTAACTTTCACGAGCGATCAAATTCAATTCCAAATACTTTCGAAAATGGCCAACACCCGTTCTAATACACCATCCAAGAGTGACAAAGCTTAAGATCAAAGAAGCCCATCTAAGAAGATAGAGCTGCAGACTGGAGTTGTCTTGGACTATGAAACCCTAAAAAGGGAATCTGATAAAGTTAAGGAGATTGCAGAACTTATACAAGAAGCTAGGTTGAAATACACATGCGAGAAGACCAAAAGAATATACGATGAAGAAGTGCTGGATTTCATAGGGAAGGCGAAGGTGGCAAATAACTTTGAATCCATCACATACACCTCCAGGAAGAAGATTGGGATTCTTGTTACTCCCAAGGACTTTGAACAATTGTTCAAAGTTTCAAATGAAGGACCTTGAGATATCCCAGCCTCAGTGGTGAGCGATGGAAGACATGCGATGCTGAGCGAAGATCATCAAAAGAAAGGGATAAGGACAATGAAGAAGTATCTATCAAAATCACCTAAGCTGCTTGCAGACGTGGTCAAGAAGGCCATCGTGTCCAGGGAATTCTCAAATGATCAAATCATCTCTGATCAATAGGAGATCATGTGTGCAATCCTAACAAAGCACAATATCCACTGGGCGAAGCTTCTGATGTATCAACTGACCAAAGCAGTGGAGGCCAGACAACCTCTCTTTGGTAGAGTCATCAGCATTATCCTCAAAGAGAAGCTCAAACTCTCAGACAAGAGAGGAAGTCCATGGACAATGGCAAAACAAATTGATGTAAAGAAGATTGGGAAGCAACCAGTTGGCTTCTCAAAGAAAGCAAAGGAGGTGTAGACCACATTGATGGCTTCAGATCAACCTCTCAAGAAGGCCATGGTGAAGGCAAAGGAAAAAATCACCAAGAAGCCTACAGAAGGCAGACTACAAAAGAGAAACAGACAAAAACTACAAGAAGGAAACTAATTCTACAAAGGAGACCCTGTCATAGACACCGGCTGCACAACCAGCAGCTCTGGAAGAAGAAGTAACACAGCCAATTCGTGTAGACGAGCAGAATAAAGTCATTGCAAAGGAATCAATAATGGAGTCAGAAATGATTGCTCTTGTAACTAATGAAGGAGGGTGGAATCATCCATAATTGCACTCATTCCCATCTCTCTTGCTAGAATGGAGTTGGTAGGAGTTGAAGCAGAATACCCCTCCACAACATCAGACGTCTAGGCTACAATAACAACCACAACCATAATAGGAGCTATAGACAAGAAGGCTCTACGAGAAGCTCTGCAGACCATCCAATCCATAGAGGCAAGGGTGACAGAGCACATATCAAGGACAGATGAACTATTAGGCAAACCTGAAAAGGAGACCATGATATAGGAGTTTATCACAGAACATAAGATGCCATTAAAGAGGAAGCTGAAGACTATAGCTCAGAGGCCAAAACTGATTCCATCAGGACCTACCACGAGATACAGGATCAATCCTGATGGAACTAGGACAGAGATTGGCATTGTGGATAATATGACTGAAGCTGAGATAGAGCAGTCATACTTATTCAAAGAAAGGAGGCTACCAAAAAGAAGAGGCCCACAGAACCATACATCCTCTTCAGTGGAGCCTTAGAGATAAAGAACTCAACTCTAAAGGCAAAGAGGCACAAACAGGCTCAACTACAAGGTGTGGAGTTTGTCCACACATCAGAAGTGGAAGTAGAGTTGAAAAGATTGGTAGACAAGCATGTTAGAGCAGCAACCCTAGAGATCTATGACTATCTGTCAAGACCAACCATAGGCAGACCACAGTCTCCTAGAGATGATGATGATCATGATGATGACAACCATCAAGAAGAAGAAGGTCATGATGATGATGAAATGATTGATGAAGTTGCCAGAGAAGGCATTGGAGAACTCCCTGTAGTAGAGCCAGCTTCAGAAGAAAGGGCGGCAGAGGGTGAACAGACTACAAACCACTCAGACCTGCACAGACTGCAAACCTCACTTCAGACCACTCAAAGTCATCTTGAGAAACACATTTTCAACAATGAAAAAAGATTCAGCCTATTGAAAAACAAGCTGCAAGTTGAGACTGCTCAACAACTCACCTCCTCGGAGTTGAGAGCTCTCAAAACTGCAGTTGAAGCCCTCACAGCAACTCTTAGAGGAGATGCTAACAAAAAGTGGGAGAAATCTTTAGCAAAGGGGAAGGAGACATAAATAGTAACAAAGCAGAAGTCTACAACAGAGCTCAAAAGAAGACCTCAAGCTACAACAGAAGGAGAAAGGTCAGTAAAATACAGAAAGCCTTCACAAGAACCCTCAAGGCCTTAGGGGGAGCAGCCTCAGGGGAAGAAGAGACGGCAAGGAAAACAACATAGGTAAATCCTCTGCTGAGTTATAATTTTAGGTTCTAAAAATTTTTTCTGACAAGGTATGTAGTTATCTTGCTGTTTTATTACTTAGAAGTTTTGTTCACATCAATTTAGGGAAAGATTGATAGGAATGTGCAATCCCTCGATTTGTATAGAAATAGGTGAACAAAACTTAAGAGTAAAACCATGATGTAGTTAGGGTGCTTAGGCTGAAAATCAGGTTAGTAATATGAAGTCTAGGTTTGATACGGAAGAACAGACGGCCACAGATGGAGAGCATTATGGGTTACCAGATGTAGACTACTACAGGGAGATTTCAGTGAAACAGCTAAGACATACATCGATAGAAAAAGACCAGTAAATACTTCAGGATCTAGGATCAATCTTGTTGACAAGGGACAACACAACAATGTAGAAAAGGTTGCAACAGTGCTGGGTGTAGATGAGGTTACAGCAGTGACTGGGTGTAGACGAGGTCTCAACGGTACTGGGTGCAGACTAAGTTGCAGCAGACTGAGTGTAGCAGAGTTGATTGCAAGGTTGGACAAGGATCAAAGGGTTGGTCAAATCGAAGATTTGAGATATGGAGAATCTATACTAGAACCAGAAAAGCTGAAGCAAGTCTGTCAACATCAGTGATGGGGTCACTGTGAGCAAACAGACAAAACTGTCAACATCGAAATAGTACAGTTAGGGGTTCTCGTCCCCTCAGCCTATAAAAGGGGATCAAAGGAGCTCAAAGGATAAGAGGGTGGACGATGATATTTTGAACATTCTTAGAAACAAGAAAAATCAGAAATCATTGTGCAAATTTTCCGAGTGAGGTGAAACAAAGAATCAGGAAGAAGGGGGTTTACTAGTCTGCTCTGAAGAACTAGAAGCTACAACAGAGTCCAAAGAAGGATCTGTGTAAGGATCTAGGTTCTTAGCCTTTAGCAAGTTGTGAGATTGTAAAGGGGTTTTCTTGTAAGAAAAAAAACAAAAAACAAAAAACAAAAAACAAAAAACAAGAAACAAAAAACAAGAAGATATTGAACTCATCTCTTGGTTTGACTACACCGTCACCAAGGGAATACTCGATTAAGGTCTTGTTGATCAGTTGATAGGGAGTGTCTGAACCAGTATAAAATGCTGTCTTCTTATTTTTTTTATTTTTTTTGCATTGCTTTGCATATTAGAACTGTTAGAAATAAATTAAAAAGTGCAAAGAGGCAAGCTTTGAAAGCATAAGTCTCCGCAGCAGACACATCTTGCAGTTTGCAAGAACAACTAGTGCATACTAGTTAGACACTCTACTGTCTTATATCAGCCCCTCTCTAGGTTGTACCTCTGGGAATTACACAGCTATTTAGAAACTATGTGCAAAGGAACTTGGGCAGAGTATACCTTGGTGATGACGAGCGTTACAAGATAGTTGAGAAAGGTGATGTGTAGGTTCAGATGGAGAATGAACAGTGTTGAGCTTGTGGGATGCTAGGCATGTGCCTAAACTCATGAGGAATCTGATTTCTGTGAGTCAGCTGTCATATGATGGGTTTATTACCATGTTTGGTAGTGAACAATGGAAGATCAGTAAGGGTTCTATGGTATTTGCTCGAGGGAAGCGGCTGGAACTCTTTATGTTACGACGTACAGGAATAGCATCAGTTTGGATTCTACAACATCCGATGCTATTATTTGGCATCAACTGTTAGGGCACATGAGTGAGAAGGGAATGAAGGAAATGGTCTCCAAGAAGAAGTTGGATGGCTTGACAACAATCAACTTGCCATTTTGTGAAGGTTGTGTCTTCGGAAAACAGAAGAAGGTGGGCTTCTCAAAGGGCACCCATGCTTGAGGCCGAAAAGTTCAAATGTATGGGGACCGTCAAAGGTAACTTCTCTTTCTGGTGCAAACTACTATATTTCCTTCATTGATGATTCTACTAGAAAGTTATGGGTCTAGCTCTTGAAGAACAAGTCTGATGTATTCGATGTGTTCAAGAAAAGGAGGAGCTTAGTAGAGAATCAGACAGGTCTGAAGCTGAAATGCTTGAGGCCAAATAATGGTGGTGAGTATTGTAGCAAGGAGTTCGAAGACTATTGTGCTATGAATGGGATCAGACGTGTGAAGAGTGTTTCTGGAACTCCACAAAAGAATGGAATTTCTGAACGCATTAACATAACTATTACAGAGCGTGCTAGAAGCATAAGATGTAATGCAGGTCTGTCGAAACAATTCTGGGCTGAAGCCGTGAATACTGTAGTTTATTTGATCAACAGAGGTCCATTAGTACTGATTGGTTGTAGACTCCTCAAGGAGGCCTGAATAGGAATGGAGGCAAATTTATCACATCTGCGAGTTTTTGGTTGTATCTCCTATGCCCATATTTGATATAGCTGCACGGTCTAAGTTGGATGCAAAGTCCACAATTTGCACCTTCTTAGGCTAAGGCGAGGATAGCAATGGTTACCGGTTATGGGATCATGAAGGTTGCAAGGTAATTAGAAGTAGAGATGTGATCTTCAATGAGAAAGTCTTCCACAAGGATCAGCTTGTTAGGATGAGCAAGAAGGTAGTTCATGAATTCTTTGACCTTGATAGCTCTTCTAGTGATGTGGAAGGAAGTAGGTTAGAGCGTACACTAGCACAGGTTGCTCTAAGTGAACAGGATGATGTCAGTCAAAGTGAGACAGAGTGTTCATCACCGTCTCCGTCTACTGCTGCCGAGCCGATACAGACTAATCCATAGTCATCTCCATCATCGTCACCGCCACCATCTCTACCACGTCGTGGTGCGGCTAGATGACCGGTTTGTGAGAGAAAGGACCTAGATCGGTATTCTCCTTCTGCTAACTATTTATTGCTAATTGATAGTGGTGAACCGAGTTGCTATGATGAGGCAATGCAGGTTAGTGACAAGGTCGAGTGGGAGAAAGCGATGGATGATGAGATGGAGTCGTTACGTGCCAATCAGACTTGGGATTTGGTGAGACTTCCAACTGGGAAAAAGGCTATTCAGAATAAGTGGGTGTACAGGTTGAAGCAGTAACCAGAGGGTGTGCAGAGATACAGGGCCGGGTTAGTGGTGAAAGGTTTCTAACAAAAGACAGGTATCGGTTTTACAGACATTTTCTCTTCTGTTGTTAAGTTGTTTACTATATGAGGTGTGATGAGTTTGGTTGCTACCGAGGATCTTCATCTAAAGCATGGTGATTTGAATGAGGATCTGTATATGCGACAGCCTGAAGGTTTTATAGAGACAAGTAAAGAACACTTGGTTCGTAAGTTGAAGAAGAGTCTCTATGGTTTGAAGCAGGTCCCAAGACAATGGTATCTCAAATTTGATCGTTTCGTGATGGGATTCTCGAACGCTGCCACAAGGACCATTGTTGCTACTTCAAGAGCTTTGGTGATTCTTATATTATTCTGCTACTGTATGTGGATGATATGTTGATTGCAGGTGCTAACATGCGAAGAATCAACAAGCTGAAAGAGCAGATATCTAGGAAGTTATATAGGAAGGATTTGGGCACTACTTAACAGATTTTGGGTCTCAGAATTGAACAGGATAGAAAGATCAACGAGCTGAAGTTGTGTCAGAAGAGGTACGTGTTGGAGGTGCTAGAGAGGTTCAACATGAAGAATGCCAAGTTCGTGTCTACTCCTTTGGCTGGATAGTTCAGAAATTTTTCAAGGCGAGACAGTTCGAAATCTGATGAGGAGAGGGACAAGATGGCTCGAGTCCCTTATGCTTTTTGGGGTTGGTAGCCTCATGTTCACGATGGTCTGTACGAGGCCAGATATTTCCCAAGCAGTGGGAGTTGTTAGCAAGTATATGTCAAATCTTTGTTTACAACACTAGAATGCTATGAAATGGATCCTAAGGTATCTTGTTGGTATGCAAGATATGGTATTGAAGTATAGTGGTGCAAAGGTGAGGTTGCATGGGTTTTCGGATTCTGACATGGTAGAAGACGTCGATACGAGGAAGAGTACAACTAGGTACGTGTTTACTCTTGGCAACGGTGTGGTCTTGTGGGTGTCTAGACTGCAAAAGGTGATGGCGTTGTCGACAATTGATGCGGAGTACATGGCGCTTTCAGAAGCGTGTAGGGAGCTGATTTGGTTGAGGGATCTCATGAAAGAAGTTGGACACCATGAGTGTAGTTTATTTGGTGTGGAATTCTACCTACCACTTTCGAATGAAGCACATCGACTTTCGATATCATTTTATCCGAAATCATGTTGAGGATGACTTCTTTCAGCTCATGAAGATTGCTACAAAAGACAATCCTGTAAACATGTTTACCAAGTCAGTTACAGTGGAGAAGTTGATCAATATTTCTTGGCCGACTATTGGCCAAATCACTTGGGCACTAGGGCCAATGTGAGTAGGATCACTTAGCCGTGCTTCATAATTGGAAAAGTGAGCACCGTGGAAATACTTCCCACTCAGCCAAAAGAAGATGAGGGAAAGTTGGCCGAAATGGCCACTAAATATCTTTTGAGATATCTCCTCCAAATTGTTGGCATGGCTATCGAAATCGTGAGCATCAGCATGGAGATTTCAGATCCAAGCAGTAGTCTTTTTTGATAGATTCTTGCGTTTTCAAGGTATTTGAGGCTGTTCCATGATGTTTTTACCACTTTTTATTCTTCTTCTTCTTTTTTTTTTTTTGTTGTGAAGGGATTTGAGTTCTTTTCATATTGTTTTTAGCCTTTTCAAGTGCTTTTGAGTGTTTTAAGCTCATTTCATGGCTCTTTTCATAGTTTCTTGCGTATTGAAGCTATTTGAGGTTGTTTTATGATGCCTTTAACCTTTTCATGTGTTTTTGAGTCTTTTAACGTCATTTAAGACTCTTTTCGTAGTTTCTTGCGTTTTCAAGTTGTTGAAGGTTGTTTTATGGTGTTTTTAGCATTTTCAAGTGTTTTTGAGTGTTTTAGGATCATTTCGAGGCTCTTTTAAAAGTTTCTTGGGTTTTCAAGTTATTTGAGGCTTTTTTATGGTGTCTTTACCACTTTTCATCCGTTTTTGTGTGTTTTGAAGAGATTTGAGTTCTTTTTATCATGCTTTTTTCCTTTTGAAGTGTTTTTGGGTGTTTTAAGCTCATTTCAATGGTCTTTTTGAAGTGTTTTTAGGTGTTTTAAGCTCATTTCAATGGTCTTTTCATAGGTTCTGACGGTTTCAAGTTATTTGAGTTGTTTTTACTGTGTTTTTGGCCTTTTCAAGTTGTTTTGAGTGTTTTAGGGTCATTTCAAGGCTCTATTGATAGGTTTTTGCGTTTTCAAGCTAGTTGAAGCTGTTTTATGGTGTTTTTTTTATCACTAGTCATTCGTTTTTCTGTGTTTTGAAGATATTTGAGTGTTTTTCAGTGTTTTAAGCTGATTTCAAGGCTCTTTTCATTGTTTCTTGCATTTTAAAGTCATTTGAGGTTATATTATGGTGTTTTTAACCTTTTCATTTGTTTTTGAGTGTTTTAAGGTTATTTTAAGGCTCTTTTCATAGTTTCTTGCATTTCTAAGTTGTCTGAGGTTATTTTATGGTGTTTTTAGCCTTTTCTTATGTTTTTTAGTATTTTAAGCTCATTTCAAGACTCTTTTAAAAGTTTATTTCGTTTTCACGTTATTTGAGGCTGTTTTATGGTGTTTTTATCACTTTTCATTCGTTTTGTGTGTTTTGAAGAGATTTCAGTTGTTTTTGTCTTGTTTTTTGCTATTAGAAGGGTTTTTGATTGTATTCAGCTCATTTTAAGGCTCTTTTCATAGTTTCTTGCGTTTTTTACATATTTGACTTGTTTTTATGGTGTTTTTTATCTTTTCAAGTGGTTTTGAGTGTTTCAAGGTCATTTCAAAGCAGTTTTGATAGATTCTTGGGTTTTCAAGCTATTTGAGACCGTTTCATGGTGTTTTTACCTTTTTTTCATTTTTTTTATGTTTTGAAGAGATTTGAGTTGTTTTTATCTTTTTTTTTTAGCCTTTTCAAGTGTTTTCCAGTGTTTTAAGCTCATTTCAAGGCTTTTTTCATAGTTTCTTGCGTTTTAAAGTTATTTACAGTTGTTTATGGAGTTTTTAACCTTTTCATGTGTTTTAAGGTCATTTTAAGGCTTTTTTCGTATTTTCTTGTATTTTCAAGCTATTTGAGGTTGTTTTATATTGTTTTTAGCCTTTTCATGTGTTTTTGAGTCTTTTAAGCTCATTTGAAGGCGCTTTTAAAAGTTTCTTGCTTTTTTAAGTTATGTGAGGCTATTATATGTGTTTTTACCACTTTTCATTCATTTTTGTGTGATTTGAAGAGATCTAAGTTGTTTTTATCATGTTTTTTTTTGCCTTTTGAAGTGTTTTTTGAGTGTTTTAAGCTCATTTCAAGGGTCTTTTCATAGTTACTTGCGTTTTCAAGTTACCTGAGTTGTTTTTATAGTGTTTTTAGGTTTTTCCAGTTGTTTTGAGTGTTTCAAGGTCATTTCAAGGCTCTTTTGAAAGATTCTTGTGTTTTCAAACTATTTGAGGCTGTTTCATGGTGTTTTCTTTTACCACTTTTAATTCACTTTTTTGTGTTTTGAAGAGAATTGAGTTGTTGTATCATGTTTTTAGCCTTTTCAAGTGTTTTTGAGTATTTTAAGCTCATTTCAATGCTATTTCATAGTTTGTGCGTATTGAAGTTATTTGAGGTTGTTTTATGGTGTTTTTAGTTTTTTCATGTGTTTTGAGTGTTTTAACTTCATTTAAGGCTCTTTTCGTAGTTTCTTGCGTTTTCATGTTGCTTAAGAATGTTTTATGATGTTTTTATCCTTTTCATGTGTTTTTGAGTGTTTTAAGCTCATTTCAACGCTCTTTTCAAAGTTTCTTGCCTTTTCAAGTTATTTGAGGCTGTTTTATGGTATTTTTACCACTTTTGATTCGTTTTTCTGTGTTTTGAAGAGATCTGAGTTGTTTTTATCATGTTTTTTTCCCTTTCGAAGTGTTTTTCTTAGTGTTTTAAGCTCATTTCAAATGTCTTTTCATAGTTACTTACGTTTGAAAGTTACCTGAGTTGTTTTTGTGGTGTTTTTAGCCTTTTCAAGTTGTTTTGAGTGTTTCAAAGTCTTTCAAGGCTCTTTTGAAAGATTCTTGCATTTTCAAACTATTTGAGGCTGTTTCATGGTGTTTTCACTACTTTTTATTCGTTTTTTTTTTGTGTTTTGAAGAGAATTGGGTTGTTTTATCATGTTTTTAGCCTTTTCAAGTGTTTTTGAGTATTTTAAGCTCATTTTAATGCTTTTTTCATAATTTCTTGAGTATTGAAGTTATTTGAGGTTGTTTTATGGTGTTTTTGACCTTTTCATGTGTTTTTGAGTGTTTTAACGTCATTTAAGGCCCTTTTTGTAGTTTCTTGCATTTTCATGTTGTTTGAGGTTGTTTTATGGTGTTTTTATCCTTTCCAAGTGTTTTTGAGTGTTTTAAGGTCATTCCAAGGCTCTGTTAAAAGTTTATTGCGTTTTCAAGTTATTTGAGGCTATTTTATGGTGTTTTTACCACTTTTGATTCGTTTTTGTATGTTTTGAAGAGATCTAAGTTATTTTTATCATGGTTTTTACCTTTTGAAGTGCTTTTTGAGTGTTTTAAGCTCATTGCATGGGTCTTTTCATAGTTACTTACGTTTCCAAGTTATCTGAGTTGTTTTCATGGTGTTTTTAACCTTTTTCGGTGCTTTTGAGTGTTTCAAGGTCATTTCAAGGCTCTTTTGATATATTCTTGCATTTTTTTAACCTTTTCATGCTATTTGAGGTTGTTCTATGGTGTTTTTACCACTGTTCATTCATTTTTTTTTTGTGCTTTGAAAATATTTTAGTTGTTTTTATCAAGTTTTTAGCCTTTTCAAGTGTTTTTCAATCTTTTAATCTCATTCAATGCTCTTTTCATAGTTTCTTGCGTTTTAAAGTCATTTGAGGTTGTTTATGTTGTTTTTAACCTTTTCATTTGTTTTTGACAGTTTTAAGGTCAGTTTAAGGCTCTTTTCGTAGTTTCTTGTGTTTTCAAATAGTCTGAGGTTCGTTTGTGGTGTTTATAGCCTTTTCATGTGTTTTTTTAGTGTTTTAAGCTCATTTCAAGGCTCTGTTAAAAGTTTATTGCGTTTTCAAGTTATTTGAGGCTGTTTTATGGTGTTTTTACCACTTTTCATTCGTTTTTCTGTGTTTTGAAAAGATTTTAGTTGTTTTTATCAAGTTTTTTGCTTTTTGAAGTGTTTTTGAGTGTATTTAGCTTATTTCAAGGCTATTTTCTTAGTTTCTTGCGTTTTCAAGTCATTTGAGTTGTTTTTACGGTGTTTTTAGTTTTTTCAAGTGGTTTTAAGTGTTTCAAGGTCATTTCAAAGCATTTTTTGATGGATTCTTACATTTTCAAGCTATTTGTGGCTGTTTCATGGTGGTTTTACCTTTTTTTTTTTCATTCATTTTTTTTTTGTGTCTTTAAGAGAATTGAGTTGTTTTTATCATTTTTTTAGCCTTTTCAAGAGGTTTTGAGCGTTTTAAGCTCATTTGAAGGCTCTTTTCATAGTTTCTTGCGTTTTCAAATTATTTGCAGTTGTTTATGGTGTTTTTAGCCTTTTCATGTGTTTTTGAGTATTTTAACCTCATTTGAAGGCCCTTTTTAAAGTTTTTTTGCGTTTTCAAGTTATTTGAGGCTACTTTATGATGTGTTTACCACTTTTCATTCATTTTTGTGTCTTTCTGAAGAGATTTTAGTTGTTTTTATCTTGTTTTTGGCCTTTTGAAGTGTTTTAAACTCATTTCAAGGGTCTTTTCATAGTTACTTGCGTTTTGAAGTTAGTTGAGTTGATTTTATGGTGTTTTTGTTCTTTTCAAGCGCTTCTGAGTGTTTCAAGGTCATTTCAAGGCTCTTTGATGTATTCTTGCGTTTTCATGCTATTTGTGGCTGTTTCCTGGTGTTTTTTCAACTTTTTATTCATTCTTTTGGTATTTTGAAGAGATTTGATTTGTGTTTATCTTGTTTTTAGCCATTTCAAGTGTTTTTGAGTGTTTTAAGCTCATTTCAATGCTCTTTTCATAGTTTCTTGCGTATTGAAGTTATCTGAGGTTGTTTTATGGTATTTTAAGCCTTTTCATGTGTTTTTGAGTCTTTTAACGTCATTTAAGGCTATTTTCGTTGTTTCTTGCGTTTCATGTTGTTTGAGGTTGTTGTATGGTGTTTTTATCCCTTTGAAATATTTTTGAGTGTTTTAAGCTCATTTCAAGGCTCTTTTAAAAGTTTCTTGCGTTTTCAAGTTATTTGAAGCTATTTTATGGTGTTTTTACCACTTTTGATTCCTTTTTGTGTGTTTTGAAGAGATCTAAGTTTGTCATGTTTTTATCATGTTTTTATCATGTTTTTTTGCCTTTTGAAGTGTTTGTTGAGTGTTTTAAAACACTTGAGTGTTTTTTTCCTTTCGAGTCTTTTCATAGTTACTTGTGTTTTTGAGTTATCTAAGATTTTTTTTATGGTGTTTTTAAACTTTTCAAGTGGTTTTGAGTGTTTCAAGTTTATTTCAAGGCTCTTTTGATAGATTCTTACTTTTTCAAGTTATTTGAGGCTGTTTTATGGTGTTTTTACCATATTTTTCAATTGATTTTTTTGTGTTTTGATGAGATTTGAGTTGTTTTTATCTTATTTTTAGCCTTTTCAAGTGTTTTTGAGTGTTTTAAAGTCATTTCAAGGCTTTTTATAGTTTTTTTCGCTTTCAAGCTTTTGGGGCTTTTTGTTATGATGTTTTTACCACTTTTTATTCGTTTTTGTGTGTTTGGAAGAGATTCGAGTTGTTTTTATGGTGTTTTTAGCCTTTTCATATGTTTTTGAGTATTTTGAGGTTGTTTTTTTGGTGTTTTTAGCCTTCTCATGTGGTTTTGAGTGTTTTAAGGTCATTTCGAGGCTCTTTTTGTAATTACTTCCGTATTCAAGTTATTTGAGTTGTTTTTATGGTGTTTTAGAGTGTTTTAAGCTCATTTCAGGGCTCTTTTGTTAGTTACTTGCATTTTGAAACGATTTAAGGTCGTTTTATGATTTTCATAAGCCTTTTTCATTTGTTTTTGAGGTTTTTAAGAGATTTAAGTTGTTTTCAACTTTTTAAGAGATTTGAATTGTTTTTATCGTGTTTTAAGCCTTTTGAGGTTTTTTTAGTGTTTTATGGTGTTTTTGGTCTTTTCATGTGTTTTTAAGTGTTTCAAGGTCATTTCAAGGCTCTTTTGATAGTTTCTTGCGTTTTCAAGTTATTTGAGTTGTTTTTATGGCGTTTTTGGCCTTTTCATGTGTTTTTGAGTATTTTAAGATCATTTCATGGCTCTTTTCATAGTTTCTTGTATTTTCAAGAGATTTGAGGTTGTTTTAGATGTTCATAAGCCTTTTTCATTTATTTTGAGGTTTTTAAGATATTTGAGTTGTTTTAATGGTGTTTTGAGGTCATTTCAAGGCTCTTTTGTTAGATTCTTTCATTTTCAAGTTATTTGAGGTTGTTTTATGGTGGTTTTATCCTTTTCATGTGTTTTTGAGTGTTTTAAGGTCATTTCATCGCTGTTTTCGTTGTTTCTTGTATTTTCAAGTTATTTGAGGTTGTTTTATGTTGTTTTTAGCCATTTCATGTGCTTTTTAGTGTTTTAAGGTCATTTCAAGGCTTTTTTGACAGTTTCTTGCGTTTAAAGTTATTTGAGGTTGTTTAAGATGTTGATAAGGATTTTTCATTTGCTTTTGAAGTTTTTAAGAGAATTGAGTTGTTTTTATAGTTTTTAAAGCCTTTTCAAGTGTTTTTGAGTGTTTTAAGGTCATGTCAAGGCTGTTTTGATAGATTCTTGAGTTTTCAAGTTATTTGAGACCGTTACATGGTGTTTTTAGCCAATTTCAAGCATTTTTGAGTGTTTTAAAGTCTTTTCTAGGCTCTTTTTGTAGTTTTTTGTATTTTAAGCCTTCTTATGTGTTTTTGAGCCTTATATGGTCATTTCAGGGCTCTTATCATAGTTTCTTACGTTTTTAAGTTATATGAGGTTGTTTTATAGTGTTTTTAGCTTTTTCATGTGTTTTTGAGTGTTCTAAGGTCATTTCAAGGCTCTTTTAATAGTTTCATGTGTTTTGAAGAGATTGAGTTGTTTTTACGGTGTTTTTAGCCTTTTCATTCGTTTTTGCATGTTTTGAGAGATTTGAGTTGTTTGTTTTTTGTGTTTTTAGCCTTTTCAAGTGATTTTGATTGTTTTAAGGTCATTTCAAGGCTATTTTTGTTGTTTTCGGTGTTTTCAAGTTATTTGAGGTTGTTTTATGGTGTTTCTAGCATTTTCATGTGTTTTTGAGTGTTGTAAGCTCATTTCAAGGTTCTTTTCATAGTTTCTTGCATTTTCAAGTTATTTGAGGTAGTGTTTTTTTTGGTGTTTTTAGCCTTTTCATATGTTTTTGACAGTTTTAAGGTCATTTCAATGTTCTTTTGATTCTTTCATTTTTCAAGTTATTTGAGGATGTTTTATGATGTTTTTACTACTTTTCATTTGTTTTTGTGTGTTTTGATTAGATTTGAGTTGTTTTTATGGTGTTTTTTGCCATTTCAAGTGTTTTTGAGTGTTTTGAAGTCATTCCAAGGCTGTTTTCATTGTTTCTTATGTTTTCAAATTATTTAAGGTTGTTTTGCGGTGATTTTTGCCTTTTCATGTGGTTTTGAGCGTTTTAAGCTCATTTCAAGGCTCTTTTCATAGTTTCTTGCGTTTTCAAGTTAGTTGAGGTTATTTTTTAGTTTTTTAACAACTTTTCATTCTTTTTTGTGTGTGTTGATGAGTTTCGAGTTATTTTTATGGTGTTTTAAGCCTTTACATGTGTGTTTGTGTGTTTTAAAATCATTTCAACACTTTTTTGATAGATTCTTGCGTTTTCAAGTTATTTTAGGTTGTTTTATAGTGTTTTTAGCCTTTTCATGTGTTTTTGAGTGTTTTAAGGTCATTTCAAGGCTCTTTTTGTAGATCATGTATTTTTAAGTTATTTGAGTCTGTTTTATGGTGTTTTTACCACATTTCATTCGTGTTTGTGTGTTTTGAAGAGATTTGAGTTTTTTTTTGTGTGTGTTTAGTCTTTTCTTGTGTTTTTGAGTGTTTTAAGGCCATTTCAAGGTTTTCTTGATAGATTCTATCTTTTTCAAGTTATTTAACCCTGTTTTATTGTGTTTTTACCGCTTTTCATTTTTTTTGTGTGTTCTAAAGAGATTTGAGTTGATTTTATGGTGTTTTTATCCTTTTCAAGTGTTTTTGAGTGTTTTAAGCTCATTTCAAGACTGTTTTCATAGGTTCTTGCGTTTTCAAGTTATTTGAGGTTGTTATATGGTGTTTTTTGACTTTTCATGTGTTTTGGAATGTTTTAAGGTCATTTAAAGTCTTTTTTGATAGTTGCTTGCGTTTTCAAGCCATTTGCGGTTGTTTTATGGTGTTTCTACCATTGTTCATTTATTTTTTGTGTGGTTTGAAGAGATTTATGTCGTTTTTATCATGTTTTTTTCCTCTATAAGTGTTTTTGAGTGTTTAAGCTCATTTAAATGCTGTTTTCGTTGTTTCTTGCATTGTCAAGCTATTTGAGGTTGTTTTATTGTGCTTTTAGTCTTTTCATATGTTTTTGAGTGTTTTAGTGTTCATTTCAAGGCTGTTTAGATGAATTCTTGAGGTTGTTTAAGGTCATTTGAAGTCATTTCAAGTTATTTGAGGTTATTTCATAGTGTTTTTTTTGCCTTGACATGTGTTTTTGAGTGTTTTAAGGTCATTTCAAAATTTTTTTGATAGCTACTTGCGTTTTGTAGAGATTTGAGGTTGTTTTATGATGTTCATAAGCCTTTTTTTTATTTTTGAGGTTTTTAAGAGATTTGTGTTCTTTTTATGGTGCTTTAAGGTTTTTCAAGTGTTTTTGAGTGTTTTAAGGTCATTTCAAGGTTGTTTTGATAGATTCTTACGTTTTCAAGTTATTTGAGGTTGTTTCATGGTGTTTTTAACCTTTTCATGTGTTTTTGAGTGTTTCAAGGTCATTTCAAGGCTCTTTTTTACTTGTTTACATTCGTTTTTATGTGTTTTAAATAGAATTCAGTTGTTTTGTGCGTTTTATTCTTTTCATGTTTTTCTGATTGTGTTTTTGAAACAACGAAAATAGCCTTGAAATGACCTTCAAACAATCAAAAACACATGAAAAGGCTAAAAACACAAAAGAAAAAAAAAACAACTCAAATCTCTTCTAAACACGCAAAAACGAATGAAAAGGCTAAAAACACCATGAAAACAACTCAAATCTCTTCAAAACGCATAAAACTATTAAAAGAGCTTTGAAATGAAAACACTCAAAAACATATGAAAAGACTAAAAACACTATAAAACAACCTCATATAAGTTGAAAACGCAAGAAACTATGATAAGAGCCTTGAAATGACCCTTAAAACGCTCAAAAACCAACCTTAAATAACTTGAAAACACAAAAAACTACAAAAGAGCCTAGAAATGACTTTAAAACACTAAAAAATGCATGAAATTGGCTAAAAATACATAAAACAAAACCTCAAATCTCTTCAACACACACAAAAACGAATGAAAAGTGGTGAGAAAAACAACATAAAACAACATCAAATAACTTGAAAACGCAAGAATCTATCAAAACTACCTCAACTAACGTGAAAATGTAGGAATCTATTAAAAGAGCCTTGGAATGACCTTAAAACACTTAAAATAACATGAAAAGGTTAAAAACACCATAAAACAATCTCAAATAATTTGAAAACGAAAGAAACAATAGAAATAGCCTTGAAATGACCCTAAAACACTCAAAAACACTTGAAAAGGCTAAAAACACAATATAACAACCTCAAATAACTTGAAATGATCTTAAAACACTCAAAAACACTTGAAAAGGCTAAAAACACCATATAACAACCTCAAATAACTTGAAAACGAAAGAAACTATGAAAAAATCAATTCGCTTCAAAACACACAAAAACGAATGAAAAGTGATAAAAACACCATAAAACAGTCTCAAATTGCTTGAAAACACAATAATCTATCAAAACAGCCATGAAATGACCTTACAACCCTCAAAACACTTGAAAAGGTTACAAAAACTATAAAAACAACTCAAATCTCTTAAAAACCTCAATAACAAATGAAAAAGGCATATACATAATAAAACAACCTCAAATAACTTGAAAAAGCAAGAAACTATCAAAAAAGGCTTGAAATGACCTTAAAACCCTCAAAAACACATGAAAAGGCTGAAAACGCCATAAAACAGCTTCAAATAGCTTGAAAACGGAAGAATCTATCGAAAGAGCCTTGAAATGACGTTAAAACGCTCAAAACCACTTAAAAAGGTCAAAAACACAATAAAAACAATACGAATAACTTGAAAACTCTAGAAACTATGAAAAGACCCTAGAAATGAGTTTAAAACACTCAAAAACACTTCAAAAGGAAAAAAACATACAAACGAATGAAAAATGATAAAAACACCATAAAACAGCCTCAAATAACTTGAAAACTTTAGAACTTTTAAAAGACCCTTGAAATGAGCTAAAAACACTCAAAAACACATTAAAAGGCTAAAAACACCATAAAACAACCTTAGACAACTAGAAAAAGCAAGAAACTACAAAAAGAGTCTTAAAATGAGCTTAAAACTCTGAAAAACACTTGAAGAGGCTAAAAACAAGATGAAAACAATTCAAATCTTTTCAAAGCACAAAAGAACGAATTAAGAGTGGTAAGAACACAATAAAACAGCCTCAAATAGCTTGAAAACGTAAGAATCTATCGAAAAACCACAAATGACCTTAACACTCAAAACCACTTGAAAGGGCAAAAAATACCATAAAAACAACTCAAATAACTTGAAAACGCAAGAAACTATAAAAAGGCCCTTGAAATGAGCTTAAAAAACTCAAAAATAATTCAATTGGCAAAAAACATGATAAAAACAACTCAAATCTCTTCGAAGCACACAAAAAGAATTGAAAATTGGTGAAAACACTATAAAACAGTCTCAAATAAGATGAAAACACAAGGAACTTTAAAAAAAGCCTCGAAATGAGCTTAAAATACTCAAAAACACATGAAAAAGGTAAAAACACCATAAAGCAACCTCAGATAACTTGAAAATGCAAGAAACTACAATAGAGCCTTAAGCTGTTCGATGAAGCATGTTTTCGTTGGGATACCTGTCTTCGTTGAGATCTAGTGTTTCAGATCTTTCCCGTTCTCTTTGCATCCCTTCGATTAGTACTAGTACAACACCAAGGTAAAGATGAATCAACTCATTGTCTGGGCAATCTTCTTCTATCTTGTAGTGTTTCCGTCTCCTAGATAATGGTAGAGAAAAGTTTTGTTCGCCATACCTTTTCTCGTCTTCCTGTTCTAAGTCAACGATACAAACTAAAAGAGCCAAAGCTGTATCTTTTGTGAATATGGATTGATTCGAATTCCCATCCA
>JAOVYX010014735.1:0-30992 GCA_035668315.1 Drosera spatulata
GGGGATGGATTATTGAATATCTTGTTAGAATATTATTCCGTACTAGATACTATTACATATTAGGATATTAAATTAGATTAGATAGAATATTAAATATCTTGTTAGAATATTATTCTGTACTAGATACTATTACATTTTAGGATATTAAATTAGATTAGATATTAACATATGCATGAAGGGTTTGATGAATATGTAGCTAGTCACACACAGTCTTATGAGTGGCTAAACCATTAGATCTCTAAATCAACGGTGGAAATTAAAAGCTCACCTTTTACATTCAATGAAGGGAGAGACAAATTTTTAATCTCTATCATTGATCTTCACATCCAACGGTGTAGCCACACATAAGGTTGTGTGTGGCTAGCCACAAATCCTTTTTTTCCATGTATGAATGTATATTTTATATTTTTTGTTAGTTCCCCATCTCTATTTCTTTCTTTGTAGACATAGCCATCAACTTTTGAGGGTAATGCTTTTGGGTTCCAATACTAATTATATTATGTTACAAGTGGTACAATGATCCAGGAAGGCACGTGCTAGTGATATGAATAATGGTACATAACTCTAGAAATCAGAAATTGGAGGCATAATATGCACACAGTTGCGTTAAAACTTAGAAGTATCATATGAAATTCTGAAGACCACATAGGACTTCAAATTCTTATGAATTACTTTGGTTTCATCACCAGTGTGGAGGCTCATCTAAATGGGCGCTGTACATGGACTGAAAATCTATCAATCTTGATAGAAGAGTAATTCAATCTCTGGATAATTTTTGTTTTCATCCTTGTCCTTCATGCCTGAGATGTGAAATGCTTTGATTGAAATCCTATAAAGCAAATACAGATTACAAAGCATGATGTTTTAGTGGGGCAATGACTTCGGAACTTGGAAGTGACGCGTTGATCATGACTGTGACAGAGGAGACATCTGATTAGGAGATATCGGTTTACTTCCCTCAAGTATCTTTTTCCATGTTATCTCGATTCAATTTTTTAGTTGATAGGATTTCAAGCTTTATTGAGTAACTGATAGTATAGATTCTTCAAATTGACTTTTTCGTCCCTCAAGCCTCACAAGTTGTAACATGTTTTTTCTTCATTATCTGATGTGAGGATGGTCATTTTCTCTAGTATGATTAAACCATGGGTAAAAAATGGGATTGTTAATCATGTATCATTTTACTGGCAGGTTTTGGACCTTCGCGTATCGAGAGATCCATATTTATTAATCCAAAGACTTTCCACTTAACAGTATTAATGCTAAAGTTATGGAATGAAGAGCGTGTTCATTCAGCCTTGGAGGTTTTCCAAGTAAGGGGATTATTATGGCTTCTGACTTTCTTTCCTACGATGTTTCTTAGCAAGTATTGCTATGCTTTTTCTCCAGAGCATTTCTTCTCAAGTAATTGAGGCCTTGGATGGTAGGCCAATCTTTGGAAGACTTACGGGTCTGGTAAGAGTTCTCTCTCATTAGTTCTCTTATATCTTGATAATTTTGTGATGTTATAGGTTGACGCACTCTTTTCCTCGTTGAATGAAACCATAAGCATGATATGGTTGTATCCAGGTGTATTCTAAGAAATAACTCTTGTTGTCACGAGTTTACTTTTCTCTGCTCATGCATTTAGTATCGATGCAGTTTACATAATTCAGTTCCTTTCATAATTTTTTTTAAAGTACGGTAATTCAGGCTGGTGCCAACGAGTCTTGCACATACATTATAAGTTATATTCGTGTACTATAAACAATGATTTTTTTTATCAATTAAAAAGCTATGATTTTAGTTCATCAGTTATCTTGTATTGTTGTATGTGGTTTCAGGAGTGTATGAAGGGATCGTTGAGAAATGCACAAGTACTTTATATTCCCATTGAAGAAATTGGCAACGAGGGTCGACTCATGCATGCCTGCAGTATCCTCTTCTTGCGTTCACTTTCCCTTTTGAATATGAGTTCTAAGAAGAGATCGTAATTGAATTGACTTTTATCACGCTGTTTGCCCCACGTTACTCAAGAACTCCTTTGTGTTTCCTGACCAATCCTAGAGGTCATTACTGATGCATACATCAAAGCTGGTCTTGTTCTTGAGAAAGATGCTACGCGATCATTGAAGGTATAACTTCTTGTATTCATCTCTGTTCAAAGTTGTCTAGTTTGGGCAAGTTAAATATGTAGAATAATGCAGCTGTGCCCCTACAGCACATTGTGTGATGTTGGAAATCAACTTTTGAGAGCTATTAACATGAGTGCTTTCCTTGGTTAATCAATTTGCAGCTTCATGCTACAGTGATGAACTCAAGGCACCGTAGAAGGTCTCGTACTCTGCACTGTCCCATATTTTCCTTCATATTTTGCGATGTTATGACGAAAACAGGCGCTGAAGACTCTTTTAATATGACATTAGTATACAATTTAGCAACAAGAGAATATATCCTTGAGAAAAAGTGAAAAACCATTTGGGCGTCAAGTCTTTACCCCTCAACGGGAAGTTGCCTTTTGTTTCTGCTAGTTCGAGGTTTCTGCCTCACAGTTTTTGGCCCTTGATATGTGGCTAATGCTATGACTTGTCTATTCTTCAACTATTGTTCAGGACGAGGAGGCCGAAGAAAAATGTACCCTTTGATGCAACTGGAATTTTCGAGCAATATGGGTGCGAAGAGTGGGGAGATTACAATATCCGTGAGGTTCATCTATCGCAAAGGTTCGTGTATGATGAAAGCGGTTATTACCATTGCTGCGCTTCGATGCTCCTCCCACAGGATAAGCAAATCAGCTAACATTTTCCTGCCCAAGTACCTCGTTGAAAGTAGCCGAGCATACTTTTGGAACCAGTAGTGGCCAGATGACCCAAACTTCATCCCTTTTTCATTTTGTATATATGTCTGCTACGCTTTGTTGTCCCAATAGTCGATACTACATTTTGTTTTTCTGTGATATGAAATTTCTGGCACGTTGTTTATTTGGGATTACCCTAGACTTAGTAGAACAATGGGTTCTGACTCTGGAGGTCGTGGTTCTGCTTCATGCCCGCACGTTGTTTACACACTAGAAACCCGACTGTTCTTGGATCATTGCTGGTTTGTAGTTTCCTATGGTAGCAAAGAGCATAATCCTGCATTTCCTTGTAATACTCTTGGTCCGTGCATAATGTTAGTTTAACAGATGGACTTTGCTCACTTTCAAGAATTCCATACTACATGAAGGCTGGTGGAGTTGATGCAGATTCTTGCAGGTGCGTTGCTTCTTTTATTGTGACAATTGGAAAGAGAAAACGAAAAAGCCAAACTGAATGAACGGTATCAATTAAGGACGGTCAGCGACAAGCTAGTGAAGTTGGAAGAATGGTTAGGGACCAAGGCAGGTAATATCGATTCCGTGGCAATGACACGCAGACGGGATTCAGGGTAGTTCCAAGTGTTTTCCCATTGTGCTTGTTAGAAGTTGGTAACAATGTGCAGGAATGAGCCAAACATCACGCTTCCAGCTTCAAGTTGTGATTCTTATCTGACATAACGTTTGTTCTTATATTGAATCCTGCATAGGCTGCAAACTCATGGGACTCCAACGTCGAGTTAAACTACGTATTGTACTCTATCGAGCTCTCTTTGGTTACTTTTGGAGCATCACCATCAGGACTATATACCGTGGTCAGCTATGTATTTTGTCTTGATATTAAACCTTGGTCTCAAGAATTATATTTTTGTGAATCGGCTAAGAATTTGGATCACCAGTTTTGATGCTGGATGTAAGTGCAAACTAGGATACATCAGAAATCTCAGGCCAAGGAGATACTGGAAAAATGTAAGAATCTATTTTTCTTTAAATGTGTCTAATCGGACTCAAATTTCATTGCTCACATCTTTGATACCCACGTTCATTCATTACAGAATTGGGTAATCTAGAACCCCATGCCCCGTTTATATGACACTCCGAGGCAAAGGCTGCAAGTTCATGAGCAGCACCATTCGCCGGACGAGGCACCCATGAGCAAGCAAAGTGTGAAAACAAAGACGACATCTCCGTACAATATTCTATTATGCCCCCCTCCGTACATCCGCTCTATATGTGGGCAATCTGTTTCCAACATCACATGTGTTAATCTGAGGGTTGAGGCAAATTCAATTCCCAAGCTCAGGGCCATGGCTTCCCCACTTACAGGTCTGAGCTCCTGCAATCGCCCCTTGCTGTCTCGTAGATGATTCCACGTTTATCTTGGTGGTGCCATGCGGGGGAGCCTTCCTGCGCTTCGGTGTCGACTTCGATTGAGCAGCTTGCATGTCTGATTCCTTCCCCGTACTAATCTTCCCCTTCATTTTCATAGCTTGGGATGTTAAAGGATGTTGAGGATTGCTTGGCTATATTTTAAGGAAAAACACCTTTGATGAGGACGTCTCTCCACTGCATCCTTGTGGGGTCAATGAGGAAATCCACCATCGCCTCCATTGGGATCTCTTCTGGACAAGTTGGTAACTGATATCCTGATAAATCTGGTAGCCAAGGATCGCTGAGCATCTTGATCCTAGAACCTGCGCCTACTTGCCAACACAAGCCAGCCTCAAGTAGCGGCTTCGTCTTCTAGAGGCTTCTCCAAATATAGGAGGGGTTATGTCCCAGGTTCGCTTTCATTGCTGTGCTCCTCGGAAAATACTTCGCTTTCAATATTCGAGCTGCTAGTGTCTGCGGTTCCTCTACCAGTCGCCATAGTTGTTTAGCAAGTAGGGCGTCGTTGAAACATCCAAGTTCCCTTAGGCCCAAGCCTCCCTTTCTTTTTGGCGGACACAGCCGTTCCCATCGCATCCAATGTATCCGCTTCTAATCAACCTTTGATCCCCATAGGAACTTGTTGCGCTCCTTGTGTAACTCATGTACAACTCCCTCCGGGACTCGAAAACAACTCATGAGATATGTAGGAATGGCTTGCAACACCGCCTTAATTAGCACTTCCTTACCTGCTGTCGAGAGAAGCCTACCATCCTATCTTTGAATTGCTTTCCGAAAACTGTCTTTGACACCCTCAAAAATCACCGCTGGCATACGGTGGTAAACCCCTAGGTCATTTGCCGCTTGAACCCCTTGAATAGATCTGAACTCCTCCCTGAGGCTCCTCGAGGCATTAGGACTAAAACGAACAGTGGAGTTCTCCTTACTTATTTTTTGACCTGATGCCTGCTTATACACATGAAGAATCTGTTGAATAGTCGTTGCTTCTCCCCTTGCCGTTTTCCCAAATAACATGCTATCATAAGCAAAAAGTAAGTGATTAACCTTAGGTGCATTACATCAAACTACCACTCCTGTTAGTTGCCCATCAGCTGCTTTGTTCTGAAAAGACAAGACGCCACCTCCACGCATATAATGAAGAGGAAGGGGGATAAGGGGTTTCCTTGACAAATTCCCCGTGATGGTCAGAAAGATGCTGAAGGTACACCATTTACCAGAACTGAGGATGACACAGTAGATAGACAGCTCCTGTAAGATCAGAATACCTTAGGTCATATTTTTTTTTAAGTCTTAGCTCCTGTAATGAATAGAAGAAGAAAGACACATAAAAATAGTAACTGTGTGTTATACCAGCTCAATAACATGTCGGTCCCTTTGCTAGGGATCACACGAGAAAAGAAGGTAAGAAAAGAAAATGGAAATGATCATCTGGATTCTTTGTTTCAACACTATGGAATTATCATGTCAATCTGGCATTCACTATTATCATCACAAGTATACCAGTGATTCGTCCTAGTCACATAAACACACTTAATATCACGTAACAATGCTCGACACTACGCGTCCATCGACACTTCAGACATTATCAACGTCATTTAGTACTGTCATATCCTTTATGGTATGATAGTCAAGATCTCCATATCAAACAAAGTGAGACAATGACACTGTGACACAACAGGTCTTCAGTCCAAGTCTCACGCACTGCTGCACTCAACAGTTCATTCAAGACTTTGTTATACTTTCCATCATATCAATTATACAGAGATGACCGACAATAGATACCCTGAATGTTATAATTGTGTCCTTGTGAAACTTATTCAATTTCATCAGTAATCTCTCTTCAGCTTTAGCAAAAGGGATCAGCCAAACCGGAGCCCATGGTCTCCTGCAGTGAGATACCCTCATACCAAAACGACCTCACAAGGTCGATGAAAAAATGTCACTACCAAATCATTGTATAACACATGCGACAGACACAACGCTCTTTGTGTTTTATACCACAGAGTTATCCAACCAATTACGGATCTACACTCCTTTCACTCACTCATCCTCTTTATACCAGCAACTAAAATATAACACAAACACAGAAATCATCTTATCAACGGCACACAGCAAGTGATAGACAATAAGGTATGTCGGAACACATTTTATGTCAAATACAATTAGTGACTACGACCAAAGATTCCAATGCATATAATTATACTCCCGGTATAATAATACGTATCGCCACATACAATAAATGTAAACGTTATTTTTACTACAATTCTTCACATGCACATGCTCAGCATCATCCTTAAGTGACAACGAGCAACATCTCCAAGTCCTATAATATAATAGGATACACGTATTAAGACACACCCTTATGAATGATTGTTCATCTTATGGAGTTAAGCATATTTATTCGTATTTCTTGAAAACCCGCCATAGTAATATTATATGGTGGTGTCAAGCTTTGAGAAAAATCTTTGATATTTATTTTGATAGTCCATAATGATGATTTTATGTATTTATCATCATTAGAAGTGTTTGTGAACATGTGGAGTTGTTTCGGGGTTAAAACAGTTCATTTTTGGATTCTCTCCAACATGACCCTTCGACACGTTTAAATCTATAATTTTTTGTATACAACTTCAAAAATTATTTCGTAAAAATTTAAATAAACTAGACTCTATAATCTTTTCATACAATCAGGGTTTTATCATGAAATGTTACCAATAATGGCAGTTTATTCGTTCAAGTTTATATTTTCTATTAGATCAAACAGTTTGATATTGTTTTACTAATCAGTTCATAAATCCTTGCATACAACTCCAAATCTGGATTTTTAAACTGTTCTGCAAAATAGACATCAAGGGTTTTCCATTGATATAAGGTTCGTTTTCTAACTCTTTCTGTGTAATTCCAAATCAAGTCACAAAATGATCCCTGTAACCTGTTTTTATAGATTAACATATACACACGTTTGATTTATATCTTGAGATTCACAACTCCAAATAATGATTTATCAATTTTATCAGAAACTAGACATGTGAAGATTTAACCTATGTTAAAATCGAAAATTATCACATAGCCTATAATTTTTCACAAAATTTATAAATAAAATGATCTCCTTCTCTTATTAATGATGAATGATCCTCGTCGTCTTGTAACCTTAGCTTCTCCTATTCTTCTCAAACTCTCCTTCTTCTATTATCTTGTTTATCTTTTCTCTTGTATGATAAGAAGTGTTTTTATATTTGTAAAATATTTTTCAAGAAGAGAGCTTGTATTTTATAGGAAACTAAATCAATTAAATAGTTTTAGTGGATAATTAGTGGGTATTTAGTGGATAATAAATTTAATGTAGGTGGAGTAGAAATCGACTTAAAAAAAATAAGTGTGAAAATTAGATTTAGGTCATTTTCGTATCAAACGATATTTTCGTATTAAGACCGTATTTTGCCGTATTTGCTTTTTATGGTTGTATTTCATTCATATTTTGCACTTTTTTTTATTATATCGTCAAATAAGTCTTTTAATCCCGCAAAATAAATTATGAAATACGATTATTTATTATTCACGTTAATTATCGTGAAACTTAATTTTAAATTTTTCGAGTCCTTATCATATTTTTATCATGATTTTTGACAAACGAATTTTATAATCTCATTGTATAAATTATGACGTTCAGTAATACATTGTTTTTGGTATTATTTGAGAAAATTATCTCAAATTTTTTGGATCTTTATACATGCGCAGCATGACACCTGTAATGAATGACCATTCCAAACGGTCATATGCCTTTTCCATATCCAGTTTCAAGGCATAGAAGCTATCCCTCCCTGCTTTCTTATTCTTTATAAAATGTATCATCTGAAAGGTAGCAATGACATTATCCGTGATAAGTCGATTAGCCACGAATGTCCCCTGGGAATCAGAAATAAGTGAAGGAAGTACTCCTTTCAAACGTTTAGCCACAGTTTTTGAAAGTAATTTATACATAACATTGCATAAGCTTATCGGTCGGAACTGTGATGCTTTCCTGGGATTCTTTGCTTTAGGAATCAGAACAATAAGAGTGGCATTGATGTGATCTATGTTTTGGCCATCATTCAGGTATCTCAGGATCTCCTTCGTCACTTCTGGGCCCACGACATCCCAATGAGTTTTGAAGAATTGAGCATTGAGCCTATCCGGCCCGGCGCTTTGCTTCCGTGCATCTAATTCAAGCTTTCTTTAACCTCCTCTGCTGTGAAAGGTTCATCCAAGGATGCGGCCTGTTCTTGCGTGAGAATGCAGGACCAGGTCCATGTTACTCTTGTGCAGCGAACAAATCTGAAAAGTAATTGCTTAGTATATTCATGATGTTCCCAGAATTGGTAGTCCAGTTGTCCCTTTCATCCTCCATTTCATCCTCCAGCCCATATATTGTATTTCTTAGTTTTCGTTGACTGGCTTGTGCATGAAAGAATGCAGTATTTTTATCCCCATCCCTAAGCCACGTGTTTCTTGCACGTTGTGCCCAATATGACTCCTCTTTTTGTAAGAAATTATTGAGGTCTGCATGTAACTCTGCAATCTGATCCAGGTCGTCTAGTTCGTCTACATACATGTGAAGCTGTTCAAGCTGACTCTGTTTTTCCCTGATCTTTCTCTTCATATGACCAAACTTTCCTCTGCTGCAGAATTGTAGGGCCTGGCTAACTGTTCGAAGACGCACCGTAGCATTAACATCCGTGGAAGATCCCTCTGAATCCCACGCTGCTCTGACTATCCTTGCATTCTCCTCCTTGTCCCAGCAGATTTCATATCTGAATATGTGCCTATGTTGTGTTGCATTGTCTACATCCTCCAGGGTATATATGAACCCCATCTGATATGCATAGCTAGGTGATCGGAAGCCGCTGTAACCTTGTTGTATACTATTCTTGATGGAAAAACGTTCATCCTCTCTTGATTTGCAAATGCCCGATCGAGGCGTTCTTGTACCCAATGGTTTCCCCGGACCTTGTGACACCATGTATATTTAGGACCACAAAACCCAAGGTCTGTCAATCGACATTCGGTCATAGTGTCAAGTAACGCTTCCAGTAATCGGGGATTGCGATGTGCACCTCTTTTCTCATGAGTATACATGACTTCATTAAAGTCACCACAACATAACCAAGGAAGAGACATCGTGTGAGAAAGCTGTCTTAGCGCCTTCCATGATCTATGACGCTGATCCATTCTTGGCTCACCGTAGAAACCAGTAAACCTCCATCTAGGCCATAAGTTACCAGCTTCAATTACCACATCAATAAAATATTGAGACATTTGCTGCACCGATACCTCAATTTCCTCATCCCATTGTAAGATCAGTCCTCTTCTTCTACTCATGGCTTCATGGATAACACTGTAATGAAACTTCGTCTGTCTCTTGATTGATTCCATCTCATGTCTTCGTAACCTGGTTTCCGATAGAAAAACCAGGTGAGGTCTTACGCTCCTAAGGGTAGCCCTTAGAGCTCGAATTGTCAGGGGTTCCAATTAACCACATGTGCATCGCGCTTTATTTTCTCCTGTAGTGCTACCACAGGAACCATTCTATCCATCAAAAGCAGGAGGTCAGCTCGCGACACATGATTCCACATCCTAGCATAGAAATTTTAGACCGTGTTGAAAACATTCAAAGAAAGCAAAAAAAGGAGGTTGTTGCACCTGCATCAGCAAACAGATGGCTGCTGCAGCAATATCTTCACCAAACTTGTTAGCTTTTAAAAAGGGATTTTTAGATTTTTCTTAAAATTTGAGTTTTTAAGTTTTTTGAAGATGTGTGGTATATGTGGTCGTTGCAGTATTTGACTGGTGCTGCCGCAGCAGCCACACTAACCCTTTTTAGAAATTAATCCAAAGATATCTCTTTCAATCAAAATAGTTACCTTCTAGACCAAGATCTTGTAATGTTATCATCTCAAGTTCCTGCAAATGAAAAAATTTCCCATCCATAAACTATTTCAGGAGTCACAGGCCACAAACTATATATGAAGAACCTATGCGGCTATGCGCTCACCTGTTTGTGGATTTCGTTAAGAACCTGCAGAAGAAAAAAATTTCCAATGTCATAAACTATTTCAGGAATCACAGGCCACCTACTATATATGAAGAATCTGTGTGCTCACCTGTTTGTGGATTTCGCCATGATCAGCCCCCAAGTTCTTCAAAACGACGCCAGCAAAACCTCCGCCCGACCTGCTTGGTCCAATGTGATCATGTCCTGCCACAAATAGCCTTAATTAACCCACGGTAGCTATAAACAACGAGAGAGACGATAAAGCTAACTAACAGGATTCAGCGGAACCACTTTGTCAGGTCAATAAAGGGCATATGCCGAGGCTTAGGATGCGAATAAATGTCATGAAGCAACGAACTTAGGCGAAGCTGAAAACTAAAGAGGAAGACATCATCACAGATTCGCAGGTGCATTGGCTTGTTATATCGATCATCGACCAAGATAAAGCATGTTCAACTTTTCTTAAAGTGTTCATACGATAGGGTAGAAAAGAAACAGTGATACCGACACGGATTTGTCAGATCAGAAAGTAAGCAGTAGAAAGGAGGATAACTAGCATACTGAGTTGACGGGCCGCCTCCAACGAGAGCTCAAAAACATGCTTGGCTTTTGTTGTAAAGCAGATTTCAAAGCAATGTGTCCACTTTCTCTTCCATTTATTCTCTCAACTTCATCGCGTGCATCTTTTAAATCAATTCCGGTTGCCTGCAACACTTTAGCAGCGATTCCAGTGCCTTCGCTAATAAGACCCAATAGAATATGCTCTGTGCCAACAAAATTAGAGCCAAGATGCCTCGTCTCATCTATCGCACGGTTTATCACAGCCAAACAACTTTCACTGAAACGCTCGTAGTACATAGCTGTGGATACGCCGTGGTATGCCTTGGGTCTACCAATGCCAACAGCTGGCCTCATCCCAGAGTAAAAATCTCATTTAGGACATCCTAGAAAATTAACAGTATTACATTGCTGTAAGCTTGTGAAGTTCATTGTTCTCGCTCCAGAAGGTTTAACGTGCTAGTGGATTTTTTTTTTTTTTTTTTGGTGCGGTTGCTTTAGCTAATGGGTTCCCTCCGTGGGGTTCACAAGCTTTTTTTTTTTTTCTTTTGCAAAAGAGGAGGATCCACTCGAGAACATTCGGAAGGAATTCAGAAAAAGTGAGTGAATTCGAGAAAGGAAAAAGAGAGGTGCAATGCATGAGCAAATTCGCAGAGGCGACAGTAACAAAAGGCCGTGGAAAAAAAAAATTTCCGTTAGAGAAGAAAAATTAGTGAGAGTTATCCTGGTCATTGTAATCCTCTAGCACAATCTAGGGACGATATTTATAATCCCTCTTTAGTGGATATTTTGGTACCGCAACGGTCCCGTGGTTTTACCCTTTTTTAAGAGGTTTTCCACGTAAAATTTTGGTATCGACTCTATTTATTTTTGTGCTATTTATTTATCCCATTTTTTAATTGCGCGACGAGAAAAAAGTGTTGGGCAATTTTTGCTATACCACACACCGACTTTTCCCAACATAACGGAAGCCATTGCCACTGGTGATCCTTTTCCCCTCGTAGATCCTTGGAATCTGCCATTTCCTAGTGCGGTAAATAAAATGGATGCACTATTGGTCGCAACTAGAGTCGAAACCATGACTTCAGTCTTGAAACCTGAAATACATTACAAAAATGGCATTGACAAAATTAAATTTAAATACTACAGTCTAACAAATACACATTTAGATTGCATCCTGGGGATCATAGATGCAAGGGTGAAGGCAATTAATTTCTAGAGAAGAATGAGGAGCTGTACTAGTTCTTCTTGGAAGTTATTATCATGGGGGTGACACGTGTTGTCGTATGCATGTCAAATTAGACAAAATATACAATCTCATAAGTATAGGATAACGTATTTTGTCTCAATGTCTCGGTAATAGGGTAATTGCTTTTCCTTTCACCACTCATATCCCTCTTTCCGATATACAATCTCATCTTCTAACAATTTTAAGACGTTAGTTGATTGAAAGAGGGATATGAGTGGTGAAAGGAAAAGCAATTACCCTATTACCGAGACATTGAGACAAAAAACGATATCCTATACTTGTGAAGATGTATTCTACACGATAAGGGAGAAAGCAACAAAAAACACAAAGATACACAGCAACAATGCTGCTTCCTCGATCTATAACTCCATACCTATATGATCAATGAGATTATGCAAGTATACTAGAGTTACTTTTTCGTCATCTTATATTATTAAACTTCTGGGTTTCATCTCAAAACCGATTAGTAATGAAAGAGAATAACTCAGGATCCATATATGCGACTGTATTGATTTTCAAATAACTCCAATGTAGGTAGAGTTTCCTCCACAATATGAAACACTCTCAACAATATACGATACTCCTATTTAATCCGTCCTAAATATGTGCAACTTGTCAAAATTCTCATACCAAAAGATACCACATCACTCTTACACAGCTATACTACACTTTACTAACTCTTTGTCGCGGACATGATTAAACTCACTCATTTTAATAATTTTAGGGGCACATGTGTAAATCAGAAATGTTAGGCTTGAGTCGCACACACAAACACACGCAACAAAAGAGACAAACGATTTTTACGTGGGAAACTCGATTACCGTAAGAAAAAACCCAACGCCACCATAATCGACGACGAACCCACTATTCGAAAGGAGAAGATTACAAGAGATGATTCTTAGTGTGTACATTTATCTGCACTACACAAGCTAATATACAGGCAGGGTTAATCATGATCTGGACAAAACAAAAACTCCAATAATCGGTGCTTTAATTAAAGGCATCAATAATAGGTACAGATGCTTTAATAATAGGTTCCGCTCCAATTATAGTTGTCCAAGATTAGTCCCATACGCAATAATCTTCCACTTGGGACTGATCTCCCAAGAAACTCCTCGCATAACGATTGTGGTGACGACTTGTAATCATCTGCGGCGCAAGTCGAACAGAAGTCAAACAAGACTTCCGTTTCTCAGTAATAACGGACTTGGTCAACATGTCTCCAAGATTATCCTTGATATAAATCTTGACTAGCTCGAAGAAACCCTTCTCGAGCTCATTCCGGATAAAATGATATCTTACATCGATATGCTTTGTTCGCAAATGATAAGCAGAATTCCTTGTCAAGTGAATGGCACTCTGACTGTCACTATGTCACCTGTGGTCAATCTGCTTATGTCCTGACTCAGCTAGTAGACCTTTCAACCAAATCAGTTCTTTACATGCTTCTGTCAAAGCAATATACTTAGCTTCCGTTGTTGATAACGCAACTACTTTCTGCAACCTTGAAACCCAAGAAATTGCTACATTGTCGAGAGTAAATACGTAACTTATTATACTTTTTCTGCTATCAACATCGCCAGCCATGTCGGAATCTGCAAAGCCTTGTGAATTCACACTTGACCCTGTATAGCATAACGCCAGATCTTTCATACCTGTAAGATACCTTAAGGTCCATTTAACCGCATTTCAATGTTGAACTCTAGGTCTAGACATAAACCTGCTCACAAGTCCCACTGCATGAGAGATGTCTGACCTTGTACAAACCATGGCATACATAAGACTTCTAACTGCTGAAGCATATGGAATCTTTGACATTTTACTCTTCTCTTCCTTAGATTTTGGACTGTCCTGTATCGAAAGATTTCTAAGTGTCCTACCAAAGGAGTAGACACAGGTTTGGCATTTTCTATGTTGAACCTCTTTAATACCTTAGAAATATACTCCTTCTGACACAGCTTCAGCACTTTGTCCTTTCGGTTTCTTTCGATTCCTAATCCCAAAATCTGATTAGCAGCTCCCAAGTCCTTCACTGAAAATCTCCTAGCCATCTGCTCTTTTAGCTTCTGGATCTCTCTCATGTTAGAACCTGTAACTAACATATCATCCACGTACAAGAGCAGAACAATATAGGAGTTTTTGAAACTTTTGAAATAACAACGATTGTCCTTATGACAACGGGCGTAGCAATTTCCTAGCATAAACTTGTCAAACTTCAAGTACCATTGTCTTGGGGCTTGCTTTAATCCATAGAGACTCTTCTTTAACCTATACACTGTGTTCTTTTCCAGTCTTTGTAAATCCTTTTGGTTGTTACATATATAAGTCTTCCTCCAACTCACCATGAAGAAATACAGTTTTAACATAAAGCTGTTCTAAGTGAAGATCCTCAGCAACAACTATACTCAGAATAGTTCCAATAGTAGACAATTTCACTACAAGAAAAAAAATTTCAGTAAAGTTGATACTTGCCTTCTGTTGGAATCCTTTTGCAACCAACCTGACCTTGTATCTTATCAAACCATCAGGTTTCTGTTTCAGCCTGTATATCCACTTGTTCTGAATAGCCTTCTTCCCAACTGGAAGCTTCGTCAGCTCCCATGTTTTATTTTGGATCAATGATTTCATCTCGTCATCCATGGCTTTCTCCCACTCCATCTTGTCTCTAACCTATATGGCCTCATTACAACAACTTGGCTCGCCACTATCTGCAAGCAGTAGATAACGTAGAGATCGAGAATATCTGTAGCGGCTATAATAGTCCTCCTAGGACGAGCAACTACAAGTGGTGGTGACATTGGCTCAGCTTGACTCTCCTCCTGTGTTTCACCCTATTATGTATCATGCTTTTCATCATTGTTAGGAGAATCATCAAGTTCAACAAACTCAGATACTGACTTCTTGGTCTTATCAGTGAACTTGTCCTTATGAAAAACATTCTCATTGAAAACCACATTTTTACTTCTAATTACCTTGTGATTTTCATGATCCCACAACCTATAACCAAGGTTGTCCACGCAGTAACCTAAGAAGGTGCAAACTTTCGACTTGGCATCCAATTTGGATTTATCAGCACTATTGATATGAACATAAGAGATGCAACCAAAAATTCGCAGGTGTAAAAGTTTTACCTCCTTTTCTGTCCATGCTTCCTTCGGCAATCTATAGCCAATCGGCACTAAAGGTCCTCTGTTTATCAAGTAAGCAGCTGTACTCATACCTTCAGCCCAGAATTGCTTTGGTAATCCAACATTCAATCTCATGCTCGTGGTACGTTATGCGATAGTTCTGTTCATGCGTTCAGCAACGCCATTTTGTTGTGGAGTCCCTGGGACAATTGTCTGTCGTCTGATCCCATTCACATCACAAAATTCTTCAAACTCATTGCTGCAATACTCTCCTCCATTATCTGATCTCAGACATTTCAGCTTTAGACCTATTTGATTCTCAACCAAACTTTTTCACTTCTTGAAAGTATCAAACACGTCAGATTTGTTCTTCAAGAAATAAATCCAAAGCTTTCTAGTAGTATCGTCAATGAAAGTAACATAGTAGCTAGCACAAGAAAGAGATGATACCTCTGAAGCTCCCCAGACATCTGTATGTACCAGCTCCAACTTCATAACCTTTGGAGTTCGAATACCTTTTGAGAAACTGACTTTCTTTTGCTTCCCAAAAACACAGCTTTCCTTTCTCGCTCATATATCCGAGCCTTTGATGCCACACATTTGCGTCAGCCTTTGAAGTAGCCATAATGAAACTGCTTCTGCTTGTAGTCACATAAAATATTCCCTCACTTTTTCCTCTAGCAACCACCATAACGCTTTTTGTTGATCTTCTATTGATCACTACCAAACATAATAATGCAACCCTCATCTGATAGTTGGCTTACAGAAATCAGGTTCTTTGTAAGCTTAGGGACATGCCTGACTTGTTTCAGCTTCAATTCTGTTCCATTTGCTAGCCGGACCCGTACATCTCCTTGTCAAATTATGTCGCAGGGCTCATCATCACCAAGATAGACTTTACTAGAATTTTCTTGCTCATAATTCACAAAACAACTTCTATCCGGAACAACATGAAAAGATGCACAAGAATCCAAGATCCAAGAGTCATATCTCAAATTACATGACAGAATTAAAGCATCATCAGAGGAAAAAGATTCAATAGACACATTACCCGAACCTTTGCTTCTATCGTCTTGATTTGGTTGCTTCTTTGGTGATTTACGATCGTGTTTCAAATGTCTCGTTTTTTGACAGTTCCAGCAGACTACATCTTCTCTTGACTTGCTTCTTCCTCTTGACTATGATCTACTCTTATCTTTGTAACTGCCTTTCTTGAAAGATCGGCCACGTTCTTCAATGTTCAGCACACCTCCTGAAGATTCTGGTGACGACGAGTTCTTTCTTCGTGTATCCTCATTTAAGAGAACACTAACGACATAGCTTTAGAGCACTTGTCCCCGATGAGTTACTAACAGCCATAACCAGGCTATCCCAACCGTTTGGCAAACTTGCTAAGATCGGGAGTGCTAACACCTCGTAATCAAAGATAATTCCAACAGATTCCAGTTGGCTAGTGACGGTGTTAAAGTCGTTCAAATGCTCGATCATTGATTTTTCTTCATTTTTCTTCATGTTAAATACTCTTTTGATCAGAAAGACTTTATTCGATGCCATAGGCTTCTCATACATACGCGTTAAAACCTTCATCACATATGTTGTAGTCTTTTCTTTGAAAATATTGAAGGCTACCGATGACGACAGGGAAAACCGAATCGTCCTAAGGGCCTTTCGGTCAAGAATCTCCCATTTTTTATCTTCCATGTCGTCGTGTTTATCTTTGATTCCACCCAACGACAAATAAAGGTCCTTTTGGTATAAGTACTCTTTCATTTGTATTTTTCGAAATCCGAAATTTGACCCATCGAATTTCTCGATTTTAATTTTTTCGTCTTCCGTCATTACTCCCACTCAAATTATAATCTATCTCAAAATAATAATTAACGGAATAATGAAAGAAAAAAAAAATCTAACCTCAAGATATGATCTAGTTTGATTTTTGAAATAAAATCATCCGAAGCTTTTTACCAACGTGAAATAAAATCACCGCGAGAATATTCCGTTGAGATGCTACCTTTCTCTCCGTAAGGTAGCTGAGGCACTTTCCCAGACCTGCTTCACCTCTTGATCAGCTGGTGAAAGTAAAACAAGTGGCACCCATAGCTTTAATGCTCTCCAACTTTCCAAAAGGCAACACCTCACAAGCACAACTTTTATCTCAAACAATCCACACAAAACAAACTATATATCACTCCATCTCCACTAAAGCAAAGCCTAAAGAACAGACAGCAATGGTGAGAACAACCACTCGCCAAGATCTGCTTCATCTCCTATCTTGACCTGCTTCTCCTCTTCGACAGAACACAACGACGAAGGCGTCGAGAGCAAAGGAGTCGAGCAGTGGCAGAGTTGAGCAATAACAGCTCAAGAACTCAAGAACTCTCTTCCGGCGCGGACTCGACATAATTAACTCAGAAATTTTCGATGGTGAACAACACCATCACTGATTTCAGGTTCTCTTTTTGTTTCATGTTGAATCAGTACACTCAAACACAAGTGCACTAACCTTTCAAAACTTGTGTTTCCCGAGATCTAATACCAGTTATTAGGCTTGAATCGCCACACAAACACAGGCAACAAAAGAGACAAAACGATTTTTACTTGGAAAACACGAGTACCGGAAGAAAAAATCCACAGCCACCACAATCGACGACGAATCCACTATTCAAAAGGAGAATATTATAAGAGATGATTCTTAGTGCGTACATTTATCTGTACTACATAAACTAATATACAGACAGGGATAACCATGATTAGGACAAAATAAAAGCTCCAATAATAGGTGCTTTAATTAGAGACATCAATAATAGGTGCAGATTCTCTAATAATAGGCGCGGACTCGACATAATTAACTCAGAAATTTCCGATGGTGAACAACACCATCACTGATTTCAGGTTCTCTTTTTGTTTCATGTTGAATCAGTACACTCAAACACAAGTGCACTAACCTTTCAAAACTTGTGTTTCCCGAGATCTAATACCAGTTATTAGGCTTGAATCGCCACACAAACACAGGCAACAAAAGAGACAAAACGATTTTTACTTGGAAAACACGAGTACCGGAAGAAAAAATCCACAGCCACCACAATCGACGACGAATCCACTATTCAAAAGGAGAATATTATAAGAGATGATTCTTAGTGCGTACATTTATCTGTACTACATAAACTAATATACAGACAGGGATAACCATGATTAGGACAAAATAAAAGCTCCAATAATAGGTGCTTTAATTAGAGACATCAATAATAGGTGCAGATTCTCTAATAATAAGTTCCGCTCCAATTATAGTTGTTCAATATTAGTCACATATACAACAAGAAAAAGATTCAACACGTACATATTAGCGATCAAGATTAAACCGTTAAATATAAATTGATACGGATAGAGTAAGTCGTACTCAACTACGAACAAATGCCTAGTTAGCGAATTGCAGTAAACAACTACCAAAAGAATATGTAACCCGAATCCATAGCTTTACCCGAACAAGGAAGAAAAATTGAGGGAGGAAAAAGAGAGACGAAGAGAACCTCGGAAATATATTGAGGTGTATCTAGATTGAAATACTAAATTGATATTTCAAAGATCATATTTATAGACTTGACATGCAAAAAAGGCTTTGTACTAGATTAGTGTCACGATTGATTCTATATCATATCTCACGAGTCACGACTTATGTAAAATTTCTGCAAATGGTTACGGATATAACCTTTAAAATTTAAATCTTGATAGATTCATCTTTTTATTTGATGATCATAATTGAATACTACTAGTAATCTTGAAAATGAATTCTAATATTAATCAAATTAACAAAACATATGATTCTTTTGGAAGAATATGTTGGCCACTTTTTCAATGTTATTTACCAGTCAACTTATTTTTATTACGTGCCAAATCACTTTTTCAAATTTTATTAAGATTCTCCCAAATTTGACCTCGATCAGATCAAATTGGTAATAAAATAAATTTACATATTTTTTTTTTGAAAGAGAGTAAATCTATGTCTTTCGTACAAAATAAAGAAAATAAATCTAAATCCTACCAATATAATTTTCATTCATCATCTTCGTCCCATCCGTCGTCATCTTTGTCGACTCTAACATCATCAAAGACGTAACACACCCAAAAAAAAGTTTGATGTACGTCTTAAATGAGATTACAGTACATCTTTACTGAAAGTGTAGTACGTCTTCAATAAAATTGATGTACGCCTTCAATAAAATATAGTACGTCTTCATTAAAAATGTAGTATGCTTTTATCGAAATTGGAATACTCCTTTACACGTATATTGGTGTTTCGTCATATTGATTTCAATTGTCGCCATTGCCTAGAAGAAAGGAGGATGAGATGGAGGCGGTGAACGTGGTCCTTTTTGTGAGGATTTGAGGGTGCACAGTGCCTGTGTGTCGAAGGTGGAGGTGGTCGAATATGGTAGCTTTAGTTGTGTGAATAAATGTGTTCTGGGAGGTGTTGATGTGCGCATGTATTTTTTTTCTTTTAAAGTGATATTGTATTGATTAATTTAAGTTTTGAAAACTCAAATAATTTAGATGATGGAAAGTAAATATGTTCGAGGTAAATTAGAATGTGATATTAGTATGTGCAAGGAAACATGATTGTCTTAGAGATAAATAGGATTATAAAACTAGTAAGATTGAAAGTGGATTCTATAAAAGGGAGAAAAATGTTATTCGATTGGCAATTTTTCATTCCAAAGATCGAAGAAAATATGATGAAATACGACATCAGGAAACATAAAACACCAAAATCTCGATTACCCATGTTTTTCGATTAACCTCACCCTTTTCTCTATAAACTCACCCTTTTTCTTTTAACTTCACCCTCAAACACCAAATTGGTGGGATAGACCATCGATGTTGTTGTAGATAGATGAGGATGATGACACATTTGTGTAGAGGAAAGAGAGGAGGATGACAAACATATAGATGTAATTCAAGACTAGGACTATGATTGAGTTTGTTACTAACCCTCAGTCTGAGATCAATGTGTTGGTGTTCCATTGATTTTGTATTTAGGGTTTTGATGAGGTCTGATTGAGGAAGATAAAAAAGATTATTTGGATTTTTCTTGGGAGAAGTTTTCGGTCTAAGAGTTTGAATGAAGAAGAAGAAGAATCGGGAAAGGGATTGATCAACTTTGGTCAGATTGAGGTTGAATTGGGAAGGGATATATTTTTTCATTGGTCCAAACATGGCCTTTGGCTAGTTTCATGCAAACCTAAGGGAATATATCGCTTGGGTGGGTTGTCCTTGAGTTACCCATATGTCTGCAAAGATCCGTCTAAGCCAAATAGATTGATTCACAGCTTCACATGTGACAATGTACTCAGCCTTACAATAGATTGTGCATCTGTGCCCAGCTTTTACTAAGCCAAGAAAAAACACCATTTTCAAGAGTAAAAGTATAACCTGATGTACTTTTCATCTCAACAACTGATGCAGCCCAGTCATTATCGGAGTAGCCAATGAACTCTGTATCTGTTGATGGATGGTACCATATGCCATAGTCAGTAGTGCCCTTGATATATCTCAATATCCTTTTTGTTGCTGTAAAATGTGTTTGACTAGGTGGTTGTAAGAACTTAAAAGTGCAAACTTGTTGTAAACATGATGTCGGGTCTTGTTGTCATTAGGTATAATAAACTGCCATGATGCTTCTGTAAAGCATCTCATTTGTTATTGGAGCCATCTTTCTTGAAAGTTTTTTCATTTGCGCCAATGGAGTTGTCGTTTCTTTGCAATTCTCCGTGTTAAACTTCTTTAGTAAGCTTTTTTGGCATTTTTTTTAGAATTAAATATGATTTTTCTACCTAATCAATCTCCACGTCAAGAAAGTACTCATGAACCCAAGATCAGTCATTTCAAATTGTCACTTCATGTCTTTCTCCAATGCTTCAATTTTCCATGTATTATTTCCTGTCACATGAAGAGTTGGGTTGATGAGAAAGAATATTGACAATGAGAATGCTTAAGCGAAAGAGAGAATAAGAATGTTTAAGAGAGAGAGAGTTGGTTTAAATCTTTACTCTTCTCATAAAGAGTTGATTTGTTGGGATTTCTCCAAAAATAATGCTTATTAAAGTAGTCATTAATTTTGTTATATCAAGCTCTTGAAGCTTATTTTAGGCTGTACAAAACCTGTTTCAACTTCAAGTCTTCAAAAACAATGCTTGTGGAAGTAGTCATCAATTCGGTTTGCCCATCTGTCCGAGGGTGATGCGAGGAATTGAATTACAACTATCTCCCTTTCAATAGCCACAATGTTGCGTAAAAAATGACTCACGAACTTTACATCATGATAAGAAGTTATCATCTTTGGCATGCCATGTAGCTTCACAACTTCATGAAATAACACACAAACAACCTATGAAGCGTCAAATGTCTTGCTATTAAACACAAAACAGGCCATCTTGGAATACTTGTCAACCATGACCATAATAGAGTCCTTGTTTCGTTGGGTTTGAGACAATCCCACAATGAAATCAAGATCAACATCCTCCCACAGTGCAACTGGAATTGGGAGTGACAAATACAACACAACATTGCTTCCCTTCATCTTAGCAAGATGACAAACTCTGCATCTCCCACCAAAGCGAGCCATATCCCGCTGCATTCTGGCCAATAAAAGTGCTCACACATCAGTGCCAGAGTATTGTCTATGCCAAAATGCTCTGCTAATCCACCCGCATAAGTCTCTAAAAGAATCGCCTCTTTAAAGAACACTCTGGAATACACAATCTGTTTTCCTGAAATAGGAAACCCAAGCAATAGGAAGAAAACTTGACATCGAGTTTTAAGCAAGGGATAGAAGAATGTTTCAATAATGGTATCACACTCATGTGAGACGACTTGATCTTCTTTCCAAGTCTTCAAATCGAAAGTGATCATCAAACACAATCGATTTGAATCTTATGCGCTCTGATACCAACTGATGTTGGACGGAAGTAAGATAATTTCTAGGTTGTCGTTGTAGAAGACGACCGATAAATCCTAGAACCCTCAAGGGGAGGAAAAAGAGAAAACTTCTCTATTTAACTCTCATTCATCAAAACTGTTCTGCTTTTCGTTAGGTTTTTATCGCATACTTATAGATATTATAGTACATAAACGAAAACAACCTAGAGATTAATACATGAACCTTATTAAATATGAATACATGAACCTAAAATATTATTATTATTTTTTGTCTGTGGACAGAAACTCGATAGCCCTTAGGCTGTGAGCTGTATCACATGAAAACTTCTTTTTGTGCCTTGTCTTCAAGTTTGTGCCTCTTTTGCTTAGGAACAAAAGTATAACAAAGACAGCCGAACACCCTAAGGTGTTGGACTGAAGGCTTGTGTCGTGACCATGTTTCAATGGGAGTCTTGCCTTTAAGAGATTTGGCAGGTGACCTATTCTGTAGATAACTAGACGTATGGACAACTTCAAACCAAAACTTATTTGTCATCCCTTTTTCTTTGAGCATAGAACGAGCAATCTCCATTGTTGTTCGATTTTTCCTCTACGATACTTTATTTTGTTGAGGAGTATAAGAGACCGTGCGCGGATGTTGGATGCCTTCATCATCACAAAAATTGTTGAATTCTGTGAAATTATACTCTGTGCCTCTATTCCTCCGATAGTTTTTATAAGGCAACCACTTTGGTTTCTATCCAAATTTTGAACTTCTGGAAGATCTTGAACACCTGGGATTTCTTCTTCATGAAAAATACCGAAGTCATTCTGCTGAAGTTGTCGATAAAGAGAATGAAATACCTGTTGTTGTCCAAAGATGGAGTCCGTATCGGACCACAAACATCTGTATGGACAAGCTGAAGCTTTTCTGAGGCCCTCCATGCTTGACCACTTGGAAAAGATCATCTGTGTCTCTTTCAAGCTGACAACCTTTCGCATATGCCTATGTAATTACCTATTACAGGTAAATTTTTAACTATGCTATTATGTGACAACAACTTCAAGCTTTTGATGTTGCAATGACCAAATCATTTGTACCATAACCAGTTATATTGATCCACCTGGGCTTTCAAGGTCTTCTTCGCACTAGAACTCTAGCGAATAGGGAACAATTTGTTCAGCATCGTTACTTGTACTACTTGATTTTTGTAAGGATCAAATATAGCACGAGTATCACCTTCAAAGTGTATGGAGTAATCATTGATCCTCAAATCTGGGGCACTCGGCAAATTTGATCCATCTCAGAAACGTAAAGGACTTCATTAATGAACTTTGTGCCTTTTTTGTTTGTATGGCTACAACTCCTTTGCATTTGGATTCCACCCCTTCTCCATTAACAATTTTTACTGGAACTTTGAAATAAGTATCCAGCTCAGCGAAGATCGTCTCATTTCTTGTCATGTAATTGGTACAACCACAATCAGCTATCCATGAATCATGTTTTTTCTGATGTTGTAGTTTGATATAGAACAATTGGTTCTAACTACTGCATGAATCTGCAAGTCTGGTCAGTGTGACCAAACTTCTTGCAAACACTACACCGAGGCTTTCCTTTCTGCCAGTAGTCCTTCTCAGCATGGCTGGTCTTCTTACAAATTCAACATGGACGATATTTTTCTTTTCTTCTCCTCTTGAGAAATTTGCATTCTTGCTTCTATATTCTCCTTTTCCTTTAGGCTTCTTGCCAAATTTGGAGGAAGAAAGACCCAGGTTATGCCGGAAGTGAAAAGTACCTTCAGATGAAGGTGCCTGCTTCTTAGACATTCTTTGCTCGTATGCAAGGAACCCATCAGCTTAATCACGGAAAGCGCTGCAAGACATTTAGACTCCTCGATCACAGTGACAATGGCGTTGAACTTGTCAGTTTAACTAAACAAGATCTTTCAACTACTCTTTGATCAGTCAGACTTTCACCATATGCCTTCAATTGATTAACCACCATCATTACTCGAGATGAGTAATCTTTAACTGCTTCACCTTCTTCATCTTGAGATTCTCAAAATCTCGTTAGAACGACTGCAGCTTTATGGTACGAACCTTCACAATGCCTTGGAATTCATCGTTTATATTCCAAGCTATTTTAACCGAGCTTGAATTCATAATTTTGGAAAAAATAGTACCAATGACAGCAGCATGAATGCGAGCAAGAGCTAGCATCAACATCTTTTTGTTGCTCTTCTTTGCAAGAAATAGAACTAGGCTCGCTTTCACCTTCTGACGGTGGTATTGTAGGCTCTTTCTTTGATGTTCTAGCAGATTCGTCCATAGAGACACTGGTCTCTACAATCTGCCATAAATCTTGTGCACGGAGCAAAGTCTTCATCTTAATGCTCCAAAAATCATTTTTCTCACCATTGAAAATTGGGACAGAATGTGTTGTATTTGTGGGGGCCATTTTGTAGTTAAGGAAGTGACTTCTTGGCTTGTGCTAACTAATGCCGAATCGTGCTACAGTAGTGCCCTTGGATCAATCGTGCTGTTATACCAGCTGTTGGATCTTTATCACACTAAAAATGATGAAAACCTATACTTGAAATCTAGAGACATGACAATAAGAAAAGTTAGGAAGAAACAAAAGAAAGGAAAGTATTGATCAGAAGAGTAGAAGAGACTGATAACTTTATTGTAAGCTTTCATGCATTGATTTACACAAACTCAGCCTTCATAATGATACAAGATGAGTTAAGAAACCAAAACTACAATTATTTCAAGACAAGTAGACAAATCATTCAAGATCTTAGTTAGGGAATTATTGCAACTATGCCTTATTTCAAGGCAATTATCCAAACTATGCATTATTGTTTTATCAAAAAAAAAAAAAAAAAAACTATGCAATATTGTAACTTAATTAAAATATGCAGTGCAACTAATTGATTTAACTTGCACATTATCACCGAAGATAAGCATCCGTTTTATCCTCGATGTCAATTCATGGAAATTCTTCAATGATCAACAAGATTGTATATATGCATGATTACGGAATTAGATCTACATAGGATTGTATGAATGTTTTTCATTGAAGTCATGCTTTATAGATTCACCAGTCACCGCAACTCTTATTTTCTTGTGTTTAACTTCAAAGGTGATGAATCACTGGCTGCTGCTAAATCAATATAAGGTTAACATGTTGCATGGTGTCATTCCATGTATTATATATATGTGTATGTATGGTGTGAACCTAGATACTGGCTAACGATGGATGTGCTGTGTCGGTCAGGATGGAGACTTGTGCTGCTAGGATGTCAATAGAGGGACTTCTATAGAGGTTCTCCGCGTAACCATCTCTTGAACATAGCTGCACATTCTTTAGGCTTGTACTCGGGAGCCGTATGGCCTGCTCCCTACACATATAACCGGGAAGGGTAAAAACAATGGGATGCTCGCCACATCTAATGATGAAAATATCAGTCAAGCTGTAACATTTTCTGTATACTTGATATTCAAAAGTTGAAATGCTTTTGTATGCTAAATAGCCTCTTGAAATGCAATCCCTTTCAATGGTAATTATGACCTTAAAGAGTACGCAAGATTAACACCATTGGATGAAGTACTACGCGCGATCAAGAATAGCTGAAAATCATAGAAAAACGAATCTCCAAACTTGGTATTACTTGCACACTAGAGTAGCAATATGTAAGGGATACCCAATATTACCTTGACAGTAGCAAACGTCATCCTGTTGGAGTAAGTCCTTGTGAAGCTGCATAGCATCGAACATTTTCATAGAAAAAAATACTGATTAGTATAACTATTACGAGTCTCCATATCATATAGATGAGAACAGACTATAATACACAATTAAATTGGTGCTGGAATAGTGTTACGAACCCGGCAACTTGGCCTTCTACATGCCAGGAGCTCCGATCATCAACGATTGAGTAGTTCAGAGACCTTATCCAGGCTTGAGTCCCCACAAATGGTACTACCATGTCATGGTCTCCACTAATTAATGTAATTTCCGGCACAACCAAGAGAAAGATCAGCAATGGAATGCAAATACTATGTGCCAGCTATGGAATGTGAATACTGTGTCAGGAATACAGTCAATTCCTGTATCTACAGCGCTACTGGCAATATTAAGTTCATAGACTTTCTAATATATGACTCAATCATTTAACTATTCTGTATCAATTGTGTAACTCTCCTCTCTGGAATCAAATCGATCAAAACAACAATAAGAATTGACCGAGTTCCAAACTCAAACTCCTGGTTCTTTGTATTATTTCTGAAAAAAAAAAAAAAAATGAATGATAGGAAATGACTGGTAAACAAGCTTAAATAGTTCGCCAAGAAACCCTAAACGCGAATTACAAAAACGTCATTAAGGTACTAGTTATTCGAAAAACATAAAAATGGCAAAAAAAAAAAAAAAAAACCACATCGAAACAACCTCAAAATGCGAAAATATAATCCAAAAGTAATGGCCAAAGATGACGCGTTTTGATCCCCACGCCATTTCTTATTAACAGACCGAGTTTTGTGGTATTCTGAGATACTGATCCCTGATTTCTAAAAAACCCAATAGTGCATATGGACGGTCACTGTCATGCGTCATGCGTCATGCATCAAATATGCTAAGAAGCAGTAAGAGGTGCAAAGTAGAAGCTAAATTAGTTGCATCAGCATTGGAGGTTAACCTGTAAATTAAGGAACGATAACCTTTTGCACTGAACTTAAGATGATACGGCAAACTGCTCGGATTATCGTTCGTGTAATTCAATCCATAGTTGCATCGCACCCACGGCCCGGTTGTCCCATGTTTCATTTATCAGATACCAGCATTCACATTAATCTTCCAAATGTTATTCCATCTAACAAACAAACGATTATCGCCAATAGCCTATATTGATATGGCCCCAGATTCTCATAATATCAAAATTTCCACTGTTTTGCACTGCATCCGTATAAGACATTGGGAAACAACCTTCCTTGCTAAGCCCAAATGGCCACCGGGAATAGGATAAGGCAAAGAGAAAGCAAGAAACTTATTTACCTTCCTAACCCCCAGTGCTTCTCGTACCCTTAAATCATTGAACCATACTGCAGCAAGAATGTATCCATCTGTCTGTACATGCCAAAGAGAGAAAGTAAAAGCCGCAATGTTAGGATGTGTTATTGAAATTTTCGTGTAAAAGACACAGAAGGAAGAACTGAAGAAGGGAGATCTAATGGAGTTAAACCGGAGCAAGCTGATTAGAGTTGTGGCATTAACACAAACCAAAATAAATAGCAGAAGCAAAGAATTTCAAATTTTAAGTCCTGCAAAAATATGAAGTCATGAATTGCAAAATATTATGTCTTAGCATTAGGAGGTAACAACCCAAATAATCGCGTTAGATGTACACGGTATTGTGAGGAGAGATGTAGTCAGTGTTACACCTATTGTTTGAACATACATAGAAGCTTAGTTTTCACCGAATGATACATTTCGAAAATGTATGATGTAAATCTCAAACCAAGAGATTGGATTTTTTTTGTGCTCAGCATGTGTATATGTTGAAGATTGGCTCAAGATTGATCCAGATTTAGATACTTTGTGATTTGGTTAGAAAATCTACTATGCAAAATATGTCTTTAGGTTGACAATTCTCTATAATTAGGGGCTAATGCATAGAGGTTTTTTGTGGGTGTTCTAGACCGCCATTTCTTCTAGGGTTTGGACGAAACACAAGATGGGATTAAGTGAGTTAAGACAGACAAATAAGTTGCAATCTTTTGGCAGATTAGTGATTTGTTTCTTAATTTGTGGTGTTTTTCTTCCGATGCTTGAGTTTCCTCACGTTTATCTCTTGTGTTATCGTTGCAGTTCTTGTTCATGGTTGTTCGATTACTTAGTTGTGGTATTCAACACATCGATTTCTCGGTCTAGATTTCTAACAAGTAGTATCAGAGTTCCAGGTTACATCACGCAAAGGAAAATTTGCATCTTTAAGGAGAAAGATTTGATCTTTGGGTTAAAGATCGTAACTTTGGATAAAGATTGAAACTTTTCGGAGTTGTCGATTTCTGTAGACGAGAAGATGGTGAATATCGTGAAGTTCAAGTTAAGTCACAAGCTGAGACACTATATGTGAGTGTCTAGAGGACAAGAATAGAGGAAATTGTTCCGCAAGTGAAGCAGAACGAGAAGACGACAGCAATGAAGAGCTCTACATGACTTGTGGATCATCGGACTCCCAAAGAATCTACAACAGGAAAAAAAACTGAGGATGCTGCAGGATGTTTGTGATAGGTGAAGTGATGAAGTTATGTAGAGGTTCTATGATCATGATGAAGGGTCGGAAGATTGAGAGCATAGTTGTGAAGACGGGCTTCAAGGACAAACATATAAGAGCAGAGATAGAAGCTTACGTAAGAGCGTTAGGAAGCCGATGGATGGTTCAATTGACGCGATCTCAGATGTTTTCGTAGAGACAGTGTAGATTCAGTTAGCAGTTATCAGGGAGCTATCAGATTTGATGGAGCCTAAGTGCATTGTCTAGATTGCGCAAGTGTCGCAGAGCATAGGTGGTGCAGACAACAATGGACCCAGGTAGTATAAGTGGTGCAACTATCAAAGATTAGAGAATGACTGAAAAAACTGAGGGTAGATCTTCAAGACTGGTGGATACAGGTGAGTATCGAAGAAGGAAGCGGAGGTGGTGAGCCTAACCTCTAAGGTCTCAAGCTCCCAATAATGATGCCCAAGTGGGGTGCGAGATGAATATTCAATGTAGGTGACTTCTGTGTTTCAAGATCTAGAACGAAGGTGGAGATTGTTGAAGATTGACTGGAGATTTGATACAAATTTAGATAATTTGTGATTTGGTTAGAATATCTTCTATGTAAAATATCTCTAAGATATGTCTTTGAGTCAGATATCTTTAAGTTGACAATTCTCTATAATGAGGGACTAATGCGTAGAGGTTTTTTGTGGGTGTTCGAGACCGTCCTTTCCTTTAGGGTTTGAGCAAAACATAAGGTGAGATTGAGTGAGTTCGAAGAGACAAACAAGTTGTAATCCTTTTGCTTGATTAGTTGTTTGTTTCTTTGTGGGGTTTTTCCCCGGTGCTAGAGTTTCCTCAAGTTAATCTCGTGTGTTATCGTTATAATTCTTGTTCGTGGTTGATCAATTGCTTGATTGCGGTATTCAGCGCATCGGTTTCTCGGTCTAGATTCGTAACAGCATACAAAATTTTGTTTATAGATACATATATGCTATGTGCAAAACATAAATGAGTTATATGTGGTTAGGGAGATCTAAAGAACAAGATTTTAAATTGGGTGGTCATTGTGTTTTTTCTTTTTCTTTCTTTTTTTCATTGGTTTTGAATTTGAAAAATCACAAATTTTAAATGATGACCGCCGGATTATCCCTATCCAAAGATAAAGCTTATTTGTGGCTTGCCACAAAGTCGACAAACCCTGTATATTAAAGCAAACTTCAAAAATAACAAAGGAAGACGGGGAATCACACGGCAGGCAAAATCACCCAGTGACGGCTTAGGTTGGATAGACTTGATTGGAATCTCTTTGAAGTAAAGTGATCGTCTCGCTCCTAACTAATATTTCACGAGGAAAAAGGGAACCATATCCGCACACTGGTTCCAATATGTGTACTGTTTTACTCCAGCAATAGACTGCCATTCATACCCAAATCAAAATTATTCTTGTTTTTGCTTGCTATCACTACAAAAATCCTCTAAACAGGCGACCAAACTTTTTAGTCGGTAAATGGGGAATTTTAGTCGCAAAACCAAAAGGGCGACTAAATTACGACTAAAAACACTCGTCGCTAAATCTTTCCTCGCTAACTGATAATGACGACTAACAGTATTTTTAGTCGCCAAATTTGGAAACTAAGGGAGGGATTTAGTCGCCAAATTTGACGACTAAGGGAGGCATTTAGTCGCCATTTTGGCTTGCCTTAATAAAACATGTTTTGCGATCATTCTTTTTTTAGTCGCCATTTTCGCGACTAAACACTAACATTGGTCGCGAAATTAACGACTAAATAGACTAATTTGGTCTCCAAATTAACGACTAAAAAATTTTTAGTCGTCAATTCTGAAACTGAAATCGCGTAATGCACTGTAGATAGCTTTATACCCTACTTTTACAGAGATCCAACTGAAACAGATCATACAATATTAAATCTAACACATTTTTATTGTTCAACATCCAAACATTACAACCACTCATAATATGAGCAAATCCAAGTCAATAAAATACAAAGTGCTTAAAGTACATAGTTAAAGTATCTCAACCGTGTTTAAACTGAAATCGCCTAAAGTTTCATACATGTCATCGGTTACGGCTGTGAAAGCGACTGCGTCTCTGACCCGGTAAAAGGATTGCAGCTCATGCTCGAAGTTAGGTTGACCATCATTTCCCGTACCATTCTTTTTAACTCCTCCATCTCCCTCAAATTGTCTTCAAGCTTTGTTTCCATCTGTTTTTTTGCCTCCTCCAACTCCTTCGCATGTGCAGCTCGATCAGTTTCGCCCCGTTTGTTCGCTTCCTCCAATAATCGTGCCTGTATCTCAATTTGCACCTTCAAATCTTACACAGCTCTGGATTGTGTACTGGATACGGAGCTGCTTTTCCCTCTGATTGGTTTCTCATAAAACAATTGCGTTGCAGATCCGAATCCCAATACAGTCCCGCTCGGTAAGAAACCGCCAGTTGGTTCGAGGAACAACTCTGTCTCTGATGGTGGACTACGCTCACTCTCCTGAGATCCTTCGCCATCCTCTTGCAACGTCCTTAGCTCTTGAAACTTATCCTGAAATTTTGCAAACAACAAACGCGTTTGTAACGATGCAATAGAAAAAGTTTAAATAGGATCAA